>JAMXBB010000008.1:1263653-1369588 GCA_024138015.1 Lumnitzera littorea | reverse complement strand
GTATGATTCGTTTAATTTTTAGTTAAGTCAAATATGATTAAGTCAATTTATGAAGTAATTAACTAATATTAACAGACCATTCAATTATGCAGTAATAAATCAAGCAACTAGTTATTCAGCTATTATGTTTTACTATATTTTACACAACACACAACCAATATTCAAGCACAGGCATAACCCGAACCTCCATATATCGAGTTATTAATATTTACTTCAGGTGTACTAATTACAAGCGCAAAATAAGTATAAAATTATTAAAAGTACTCACTCGACCATAGGGTCAGTCTGTCAGGGATCATAGTGGTTTACCAGTATATCAGTATCTATATCGGGATCACTTAACATCTAGGAAATTTATAAGGTAATAAGTAATTAGTAAAATAACTAAACTATATACGTATTTAGTAATAACTTCTTAAACTAGCTATTTATTTGTATAAAACTCTCAGTTTTAGTATTTTTATCAATTGTTTATAACTTTTTTATTCTAGTTCGAGTTCTTATGAACTTATAGTCTATCTTTTATCGTTTTCAAACGTATTTTCACATAACAGGATCCGTTTTTGGATATTGTAACCTGTATTTTCCATAATGATATAAAAATATTAAAATATTGTGAATTTCAATATTTTGACTTAAATGTTTATAAATTATTATTTTAAGCTTTTCTTTGTGAATTTATGATTTAATAAATATATAAATTTTGTATTTTTGAAATTTTCTTATTTTTAAGTTTATTTTATAAAAATTTACTTATTATACTATTTTTAAGGTTAAATACTTATTTAATTCACTTTTTGTTAATTTAATAATTTCCTAATCAGTTAATTATTTTATTATTATTAATTATGAATTTAAGTATAATTATAAGGTGCTGATGTGGCAACTTAGGGATGTTCCATGTGTCATTTTAGGATTTTTTCATATTTTTCTAAATTTTTCCTATTTTGTAACTTTACTTAATATTTATACATATATATATCTATTATCATAATTTACTAAATTTTATAAATTAATCCATTTTCTTTTCTTTAAGGTTCATGGCATGAAAATACATATATATATTATATTACTTTATTTGATAATTTAGTATTTTAGTGTATTGTACATATACTATTTAGGTACATACATGTACTTATACTATACTATACTACTAATATATATATTTTTATACTTATAGATATACTTGTATACTTATGTTTCCTTATCTTATTTATACCTACATACATATGTAAATTCACTAACTAACCTAAATATACTATATACTATGCATATTTATATGCACTATACACATACATATATCGTTGGATGCATATACATGTATATATATAAAGATAATGAAAATAAATAAACTTATATACTAAATACGCATATATATACATAAATTTCTATAGACAATTCCTACTATACTTATATATGTTTGTGTGTATGATAACTCACTTATACTAGATATTGTATGTATGTATACATGTATCTATATATATATATACACACATGGTCATGTACCATATGTTTTTATATTTATTCCTAATATATATATATATATATATATGCATATAGTTGTGTATTATACATATATATACGTATATACATGGACGCATACATAGGTACATGTACAAGAAAAATAAAAGGAATATTATTATATATATACTTTAATTACATGTACAAATAAATTATTATAAGAAAAAAAAATTACAAATTGAACTATATTACATATACTCAAAATACATGTAACTTTATAAAATATACTTACATGATAAAAGTATATGTATAGTAAACTAAATAAATATATCAAAATATTACTTAACTATTTCTTTTATGTCTTGAAGAGCAATTGACCAAGAGTTTTTCTTCTTCTTCTTGTAACTTATTGAGAAAGAGGAAGAAAAATTAAGAAACTACATGAATGAGAAAGAGAAAATGGAAGAAGGTTTTTAGTGTTAAAAAGATAGAGAGAAAAGTGGTGTACTTCTTTATGTTGAGTAAAAAAAAGTGAAGACAAATTGGTGCATTGCAACTAACCGAAGGAGGAATGAAAGGGAAAAAAATTATAAAAGAAAAGACAAAAGGAAGACAAGACCATGCATTAATGTAGACTTGACCCCTTAGCTTATGTTATGACTTTTGTTTTGTCTTCTTAATTGTCACATGAGGTGCCACTTAATCTAAGAAGAGAAAAACGTGGAAAGTGGGAAAAAGGTAAAAGAAGAAAAAGGAAAAAGGAAAAAGGAAAAAGGAAAGAAGGAAAAGGAAAAATTAAAAAAATAATAATAATAGGTTGACTTTTTTAAATATAAAATTATAGAATTAATAATAATTATAAAATAATATTCATAATTTTATAAATTTTGTTAATTAAGTTATTACTCGTTAAGTTTACAAGATTTGAGGGTAATCTCTATTCATTTGTTAACGATTTTACGCGATTACGTATGTTAGTTAATAATTGTATTCGATTAGGTTTTTAATAATTTTAGGGTATATTACACATTTTATAAATCTAAGTTTATGTTTTTAGGGTTTTTCTCAAGTTTGAGTTCAGTCTCTGGTATTTACACATATATAGGGTTTAAGGTTTTTATACTCAATTAAGGTTTTGATCAAAATTTTTAAGGTTTTTTTCATTCATATTATATTCGAGTTTAAAATTTTAATTAGTTTAAATTTATCGATTCCATTTACTTAGAATAATTATCCTCAATATTTGAGTCAACTCAATACTCAAAAGCTAAATTTACAGGGTCTAAACATCCAAATATTAAAACTCTTAGTAAAATCAATCTCAATGCCATACTTCTTCATAACATAGCTCATATGACCACAATTATAGTGGAAATCCACAAGTCTCTTGTAGTTAAATTGCACATTGTATCGACCATAATTAGAGTGAAAAATCTACTGTCCAGATTTCAAAGAGAAAGAATAATCAACTTTCACTTTAATACAAAGAAAACACCTACAATTTGAGGTGTGTAAGTGGGTTTTGGCTTGAGGGTTGACCCGTTTAACTCGCTTTTTAAACGGATTTAGGCCAAGGTTTTTTTGCTCATTTAAAAGCGGGCTAAATGAGCCCAACTCATTTAACCAACAGACTAAAGTAGGCTAGTTTGAGTTAGCCCATTTAATATATTTACACCTTTAGCTATGGACCGGCTCATTTAACTTACTTTTTAAATGAGTTAGGGCAAAGGTTTTTTTGCCTATTTAAATATGGGCCAAATGAGCCCGACCCATTTAACATGTAGGCCAAAGTGAGCCAAGTCAGGTTGGCCCGTTCAACCACTTGCACACCTCTACCTATAACCCATGTTTACACCAAATCTTCCCCCTTAATTACCTCCCTAATTTTGTTACCTAAAGTATGAGCATTCTTCACTATCATTTTATCAAGTTTTAAGTTGTGAATCTAGAGCCAAAAATCAACTTTATCTACCCCTACTTCATTAGTATTTGCAAAAGGAGGACATACATTCCTATAACACCAAACAAAAACCTAAAACAATTCATAAACTGTTGTTCTAGACTTTTTTAGTAACATCTACATTTAAAAAGGTACATAGAAGTGGAATCTTATCAAGGAATGAAATCACCTCCTCTCCAAAGTCTTCTCAAGATTTCTTAAATACGTTAGTAACCACTACTTTGTTCAATAACTTATTCACAATGATCTTTACTACCATTACTCATCCCTTTTACATCACTAATCAATTGTTTTACCTCTAATTCCAAGTCATTTGCAATAACCCAGTGTTGTGATTCTTGATTTTAAGACATTATGAAGCTCTATCTATAAATAAGAGATAAAAAGAAACATAAAACTCAGAATAAATGACAAGTAAGAAGGAAAGCTAATGAGAATGTATAGAGCAAAGACAAAAAGGAAAAACGAAAAGTAAACAAAAAAATTGTAGGTTCCAAATACAATATAGTAAACATATAGACCTAGACAATGGACATGAAAGCATGAGATGAATGCATAAAGTTTGTTAAGAATAGAATGAAAGAGGGGGAAAAAAAAAACAACAGTAAGGTGTGACTACTTTTAGCTAAAGAGGACCTTCTCTCTCCTCTAGAGAGAGAAGAATATAAATCTCAAAAACTTGAAGCAATTGTTATGATTAAGAGAGCAAATAACCATGACTTCACCATTTGACCATCGAATAAGAGATGCATAAGGATCCGAAATTTGAATTTTAAATTTAGCTTATGTCATTACGCAATCTATGTGTTTTTAATTCAATTTTGACAAGGATTAAGAGCAAAATCGAAGGCCATAATTAATCTTGATCTATAAACTTAAATGAATAGTCTTTAGATTGAAATTTAACAGGGATTAAACTAGGAAGGAAAGCTACAAGTCACTTACAATTGTTAGTAATGGGGTTTTAATATTATGCCTATTTCTTGACATCATTTATAAATAGGACTCCTCATTAAGCTTATAAGGACCAAAATTCATGTTTAAAAAAGCTCCAAATCACTCAATTTGCTACTTTTTCTCTTTAAAAGTTTTAAGTTGACTCATCCTATTTCTCACTCTAAAAGAATTCAATTTTTAACAAATACTCCAAATTCAAACCTAATAGGTTCTAGATATGACTTATTAAACCAAATTATACAAAAATACTCCAAATCGAGATGCTCAGTCCAATTGAATTAGGTGCGTTCAATACCACCATCACTACACTTCCTAAGTATAACACATCACTATAGCAGCATTCATCACCCCTAGAAAAGTCAATCAACATCTTTGTCACCTTTGAGCAACCATAACCTATAGCAAGCTGTTTTTGTCGCTTTGACCCAAACTAGTTGGCCAAGTTTGGTTTGTACTAACAATTTGACTGAGGAGACCCATTTCAAATTTGATTTGAGTTCCTTCTCTTATGGTCCATTCCCTTCTTCCTTTATTTTTTTTTTTCATCTTTTTTTCTTATGTACTTATTTTACTTAGTTTATTGTATATACTTTTAAAAAATGGAACTTTATGAAATAAAAAGAGTGCTTTCGTGAGTTTTTTAAGTTTTCATATATAAAATATAATAATCCAGTTCTCCCATGATACTTAGATCTCCTTTAAGGGAAAAACAATAAGAAAAAGGTTTTCGAGAAAAAAAAAATTATGAACTTAGACAAGAAATGTCCATTAACAAAAATTCTTTTAATGAAATTCCTCTTCTTCATCTATATATTTTACTTGGAGATTAGTCAAAAATTGGGAAATAACTTTACCCTTTAATTTAAAAGAACCTATTTAATAGCTAATTGGCTGTAGACATAACATTGCAAACCTCGAATTTTCTGGTTTTCAAAGATTAACACAAGACTTAAATTTCCCATGCAATTTTCACCGATTTTCATTTTCCATTTTTAGATTCCTTTTCATCGTTAGTGAACTTCCTTTTCAAAAAAAATCTTTCAAAAAATATTTTTCCTTGATTTCACTTGAGCTTTTCATATTAAATAGATAGGACTTAATGCAAATAAAAAATTAAGGAAAATTTGAATTTTGGCCTTACAATAGGGATAGTAAAATTTATCATTCCATTCTAAGTTTTGCCATAAATACTCAAAATTAGTAAAAGATGACTGAATATCTAGATGAATCCAACACTCCACCATAGAAATTTTAAGTCATTAATATTCTTTAAGTTGGATGGTAATGTATACCGGGGCAAACATTGATTACTAGCATCTCATAAAGTACAAATTCATACATAAAAATAGAACATAATCTGCAGTTCTTTATGAGCAATAGCATCTTAAAACACAACCACCACCTATATCTACTAAAAGCTAAGCTAGCCACATCCGTTTTGTTCCCTAAAACTAAGACTTGTGGAGGGTCAAGCGGTTTTGAACATGTCCAAGCAGGTTTCAGAATTGAGTCCTTTATCCCAGAATTTCTTGTAGAATTCCTTATATGTAAAGTTTCTGTATACGGGAGGATGATCGGCATCAACCAGCTCCTGAGCAGGTCCTATGATGGCATCATTTGATGGACAATAAAACGTTGGGATGGATATCCTATCCCTTGTGCCATTCACCACGGCCCTATGGAGCACACTCTTATACCGATCATTGCTCAATACCTTTTAAAATGATGAAAAAAGAACTTGATATTAGTTTCAATGGTGGATTGTCGTCACTTTACTTAAAATTCATATCCTTTCTAGTAAAAGATTTATTTAAAATGTGACTTTACTTTTCATAATTTTTATAAATGTGCATAAAGATTCTAAATTATTACTACAACCCTAAACTGTCAAAATTTATAATCTTTTTAGCTATAATTTTTTTATTTTAATGATGATTTAGTAGTTATTTACATATTTGAGAAAATTAAAAGGAAGTAAAATTATACTTTAAAAATTTATAGAGAGGATATTTAGTTTGAATTTATATAGTGAATTGAGACTAGTTGGCATTGTGTGTTCAATTTGTGCTTGTTCTCATAGGTTTTTCCAACGCGTGACCAGGTCCTGTTGAACGCCTGGTGTGCTTTTCCACGATGACATTGCCATCAATCGGTGAAGAAAAGCGAAGCCCCGACTTAGGAATAGTCTTTGCATAATATAAACACGATTTCTAACAAAAAGTATCATATAGCATGTATAATAATGAGCATGTCATCCACTACTGCGAATCGCTATTCTCAACCATGATGACATTCAACTCTTGAAACTAAAAATTGAGCCGTAGAATATGCACGTGTGATTTTATAAGTACCTGATTTAATAATGGACTATGTTTTCGCGTTTAAGTCTATTTAATAAGTATCCGATTCCTAAAACTTAAAAAAACCCGTGTAATTAAGTAAATAATTAGAATTAATTGTATTGGGTCGTATATCACCGGCTTCATGGTAGATACATATATATTTTGGAACAATAAGCAAATTTTAATACACGTTTCTATTAGCAGAATCTGTACATTATATCAGAATTTACATATTCTATTAAAACATAAACATGTACACTACAATTTCATGCGGTGGCTTTATATCCTTGCTATATGATTTAACACAAGTAATTTTCAGTAGATGATGCATATGTATATGTACCTGCATTTGATCGCCAATGTTGACTATGAAAGTATTTGGAATAGGGTTTACAGCGACCCACTTTCCTCCTTTCAGTACTTGAAGACCAGGAACATCATCTTGAAGAAGGATTGTGATCAAATTAGGGTCAGTATGGCCAGGTAATCCATAAGTAAGCTCTGGCTCAGGACATGGTGGATAATAGTTCATAGCCATGTGCTGTCCATGCTTTCCGATACTCTGGCTTAGGCGATCCTTTTCAAGTCCCATGCTCTCTGATATTGCTTCAAGTAGCCTCAGTACTAGTCCCCTAATTTCTGTGCAGTACTCAACTACAACCTCCCTGACCAAAAAAAAAAAAAGTCTTATACATTAATGTTAATCTCCTTTATTTATATGTGGGCCTCTATATGGTGGAAAAAGGAAAACCTACACCGTTCTAAATCTGATTACAAATTTCATGAGAAAACAAATTATATGAGAGTATAATAGGAAGAGTAATGAAAACACAACAGGTGTTTAGTGCTTTGTAAACTCATGATTAATGCAGCATATAACTTGTAATTTATCACGTTGTCTAGCGGTAAACTCAGACATACAAAAGATTCAGAAATTAAAAACATGAAACCGGTTTCAATTACAGTTTAATCGAGATTAGATCAAGGTTATATCGGATCAATTTTATGATAAAATCAGATCGACTCGTACAAGCCTACCCATGTTTCACAAAACTGAAATAAACCTCGGGGTTTTGCAGCTGCCCCAACTCCAAAGCTTCTTAGCGTTATAGAACTTATACCTGAATGCAGGGGGATTTGAAGGCCACTCGTGCACAAAGTCTTCAAGAGGATAACAATGGAGCCTTAAATAATCTCTCCAACTCGAGACTTTCTCCGTTCTAACGTTAAAGCTTGTCGAAAGTCTTGTTGTCTTCATTGGGTCGTCTGAATAATACTTCAACCTTACGCTTTCAGGTAATTGAAAAAACTCTCTTGTCAGTTGCATCATTCTATCCACCCTTGCACCACCAACACCATGGTTTTCGATCTGTCAAACGTAAAATCCCACGTCGAGGTGACGTTTCATGTTTTGCATGGACAAAATCACACATAATGAAAATTTGAAGAATAATAAATTAATGTACCTGAAAGAAGCCATATTCTTGACAAGCTTGACCAATCTGTTTGATTATTTCAGCGTGGTTAGGTCCATCAAGGCCTTGGAGATCAATAAGAGGGATGGAGTCATCCTTTGTTTCAACCTCCACAAAATTCGGGCGGTCGGATTCCGGCCGGATATAGTTGGAAGGAATGTGTTTCAAGCCGGATACAAGATCGGTGATCAAAACCTTGGAAGCCATGACTTGTATTGTGAGTTATATTATATAAGAGCTTAGCAAGAAGGCTTTGTCCGAGAAGGTTTTATAGGCTGGAAGTGATAACTGAATAACAAAACATATAGAGAGAATGATGAAATATTTTATTTAATTTTGATTTATGAGTGCCACAAGCGTCAGCAGACCTTTATTCATATACATGTACTGTGTTTGCACCGACGGAATCGGCAGAAATTGAATTAAATATGGAAGGAAATTATATGTTTACCTATTTTAATAATGTGGAAATGGGATAAATTGGATGAATATATATGGAATTGTTTTAACCCTCGAATCATTTTTCTGTCTCTAAATTTGTAAAGAAATCGGTGGAAAATCTAAAAAGTTACAAGAATACCTTAAAAATATAAAAATTAAAATTAAAATAAAATAAAATAAAAAAACTGGGGAATAAAAGGAAAGAAACCATTAAAGGACAATTTGGTCCAAATGTTATTTTGAATTTCTTCTTTTTATTTATGTAACATTAACCAAACTTGGAAAAAAGGGAAATTCATCCATTTCCTTTCTTCTATTCTTTATATTCAAACAATAATAATTATTTTTCCTTTATTTTATCTTTTATTTTTCTTTCCACATATTTCTTTCTATTTCTACTTGCCTCCTAGTGTTATAAGACATGGGAATGACCTGGCTGACTAATCCATTTCACTTTAACGGTTATAAACGTAAAGAATCTGATATTTAAAAGAGGTGCTATGAACTTGGCAAATTAACTCTTGCAAAATCTATATGTTTGAAGAGGCAGTTTCATGTTTCATGACATACGTTATGAATCATTTAAGATACGGCTTACTTTATTTTGTTGGCTAATTGGATAAGAGTTATTCATGCATTTGTATATATATCTTTTAAAAATCTTTTGACAGCACATAGATAATACTTATCTTATATGATTCTTATTGACTGCTACCGGAGCATTTATCGTTAAAATTGTTGCCAAAATGATTTTGCTAGGAGTCCAAAATATACTTATGGTTTGATTCAGTTTCATTATAATTATAAAATATTTATGAGTAAATTAATTGTTATCATGCTTATTGGTGATATAATAAAACATACTAGCAACTTGTTTACTTCAAGCTAGTAGAAAGATAATAGAATAATTATTACTAAAATAACCTCTATTCACTTGTATACTCAAAATTTACTTAAGAATAACTATTTCAAGGAAAAACAAAAAAAAAAACTATTACCTTCTATCCAATGGCAACAATTATTCCATCTTAAAAGAATAAAAACAAATAAGCCTTACAATTGTGTGATTATTTTAACCTCTTTTTGTGCTCTCACATCATCAATAGTACTGTTCTATCATGATCACCACCTGTTTTGCAACTACTAATTATCATCACCAGCAACATCACTATTGTAGTAGCACTATTAGCATAAACCTAACTCTCATACCAATGCCACCACCACCATCACACCATTATTATAGCCATAGTAGTTAAACCACCACTAGAACTTTTGCACTATTAATACCATCATCGATATTGCTGCCAATACTACAACCATCGTTCTACCACCATTATCATTATATACATAATCACTACACTATCACTACTTACCACCACTCTTATGCCTCCATTACTAAACCCTAAACATCATTGCAATTATAATTGCTAATAAGCACTGCCCAACATTGTTTTACAAGCCACTAGAAAACCTATTAGAGCACACTACCACCTTATGACAACCCCTACTAATACTACCACCACTATTCTACCTTACATAACCACCACCATCATCATATCATCACTACACCAAAACCATCGTTGCACTACCACCATCACCACATATATCGTCAATACCACCTTTTCCACAACTACAATCATCACTGTAATCTTGCCATCAACACCATAATTACCCACTAAGCCACCATAATTTTTATTTCCTCGCACGACTACCTATCTTATAATAATACCAATACCAACATTATTACTGCCACCAAAACCATCATGTAACCTTCATTATCACCATGCTATTGGGGTTGACAATTGATTAATAGTGGTTACAGTAGCATGTGTGGTGGTTTTATAATGATAGTCGACAATGGTAATGGTGTAAGGTTATCGTGGTGGTGCTAGTGTAGTATTAGTAGTTCTGAGGCAGGGATGATGATGTGATGGTAGAGGAATCAAGATGTGGCAGTAATTGTGGTGAAGTAGTGTTTCCACCAAATAGGGAGATATCAGTACTTTGATTTTATAGAGAGCTATAATGAACTTTTTGGTTTTCAACTCAATAATGACTCTTTAAGCTAAGTGAGGGTATAAAGAGTCAACTACATAGATTTTGGATGACTTTGGACTATTTAGTGTGGGGACCCAAAGTTAAGACCGATGGGTTTCCCCATTTGCTCTCATTCTTTTTTAAGGAAACTTAAATGCTTAAAGAGGCATTTCATACAACGTTGTCAAACTTGTAATTCTATCTAAAATTATTGTAAGGCCTTTAAAATTAGAACATATAATATAAACATAAAAATAGAAGTTTATATAACCTATCTAAAATAACTCTTAAAAACCACAAATATATACTTATAGTAGTTATAAAAAAAACTTGAAAGACATAATGAAAATAACGAAATGAAAAAATTAATTTCTTTTTCCATAAAAAATTCTTAATTTTATAATCTAATGTGGACAAAAGAGGTACAAGCATAATCAAAGCTATTTTTTTTCCCATTATTTTGTTTGAAGAAAGTAATAAATTAAAGAGAACTAAATATTTCAACTCATTTTAAGATATTGATGATATAAACTAAAGTATATAGTTTTGCTTATAAATTTTATTATTAGAGGTAAAACCTAAATGAAAGCTATGAACATCAAATAAGGGATTGGGAGATAGATAAAGAAGAAAAAAAATTGAAATATAATAGGGAAAACAATGCAATATCTTAATAGTCAATAGCTTGTAGAAACCTAATTGAATTTTTCATTATTTCTTATTCCATTCAACTCAAATATGTAAAGTAGGTAAATTTGATTAAAAATGTAAGTTTTTACCAAGTGTACCTTAATCAAAACCATAAACTTTTACAAAAAAATAATTTCTCATACCCATAGAATTGTATGGGCAAAACTGGAATTTTGATAACTATAACTACAACTACATGTGTATCTTCTCAAGATAAGTCCATAAAAGGATCCATTAAGAGGATGACTTATATGACCATTGATTGTCAAGGCAATCCTAGTATGTTGATGACTAAAACTCTATTATTACTTGAGAACTCCTCCTCATTTGATAATTTATAAATTGAGAGAAGCATTGATATGCTATTAGATAGTTATCATCAAAAAGCAAATATAGCTTAGAGTGAAAAAATAAATAAATCACTTTTCCTCAAGAATAATGGTGCTGATACTATATGCCTCCTCCACCATTCACACGTGTGTTCAAACTCTGTAAAACTACTTGATCCTCTTCTTTGTCTCTCATTCTTAATCATCTCATATATGTCATTTTATATCACTCCTGGAAGGGCATATATAGCATATGAGACTAACTACAACTGGATCCCTCGTCTATATATTCTATCCCAACAAATAATGCATTACAATAGCATAAAGTAAATAGTATGATAGTGATTTCACGCCATACCCAATCATTGGGCCAACTTAAACTAAAACTGGCCTTAACTTACTGGTTCTTAGGTCTAAATTTGCAATTCAAGCCGACCATGACAACATCAGCCCAGTAGTTGTCAAGGATGTACACTTAGTTATGTAAATCTACGTTCAACTTAAGTTGTCAGCAATGTTCAATAAAAATCTAAATATTCTAAACTAATTATACTTTTAAAATATATTTATTCCTTGAACTTTGAATAGAAAATAATTTTTTTTTTAAATTCACATGGAATTAGTTATTTAATTTTTCAATCATATTTTTTATTTCATCCTGTCAATTTTTTTTTTTTTTTGCTTGCTTTTTTTCTTTTCTTTTCTTTTTTTTCTTTCTAAATATTCGTATCCCTATGGTCCACAAGCAGGTTTGGACACATCAAAGCGTGGCTGGTTTTCAAGTTCGGTCCAGCAGCCATGCCTAGGTCTATTTCACATTATAGAGATTTATTATGTATGGTAAACAATAAATTATTTTACTTCACTGTTTTAGATAACAATTATATCCTCGAGAAGTACGTTCTCTATTTCATATCATTTTCTTCCATGAAAGTAAATGAATTTTAGAAATCTTATAAGGTAAGTTTATATATCTTTTTTGTCATCTAGAAGACAACCACACATATTGGAAAACTTTTACGAAATAGGAAAATAAATTATAATTGGGTTTTTATACCTAACTTTTTATTTGTGAGTCCCTTCGTATGACTTGCTTCGATGGATATATCATTTTCTTATTAAATAAAATTTATCTCTTCTAAAAAAATTAAATGGATGAACAAAGAAAACTTAGCTGGTAACGATTTGGTCATACACAACAGCAGTTCATGCATCCAGTTGTCAAATTTGTTCATATATATGTATGCAACTCATTCCAATAACGTTTCTTGATATGCGTTGAATTTTACATACTGAGAATCAAAATTTCAACACTCCCACATAAAATTCAAATTGATAAGAACCACTTATCTATTTGTACTCTCCTCTCACTAGTCAAAACTGTACGCGATGCATCTACAGCACTTATGGCAACAACGTTATGAAACTATATACAGCATACGAAATGGATTCATACAGAAAGTTCTTACTTTATAATATGGATAATTTATATATGTGCATATATATTATATAATAAAATAGTGTTGATAGAGCTCTTTAATATGAGCTCCTTAGGTCTACTTAGATTTAATGCACTTCTTCTTCTTAGGCCTACCACCCTAGGTTTAAACCCCAAACTGGGCTTGACAAGGCCTATAATACCCTTCAACAAATAGAAGTCATAAAATAATGATAAGATGCCAAGTGAACACCCACTTCCGATGTCTATGAGATACGTCTACTGCACAACCCACTTTCCTTTACTTGTGGAAGAGGATCCCTCCTATTAACTATCCTCCAATTGCCGGCATCACTTTATTATAAATACCAGCTCACTACATAATGGTAAGTCTCTTGACACTCTGCTCACTAAGCTTATCTATTATTCTAAAACATTCTCTACTCTATAAGAGTTCATTGTTGACTTTAGTATCAGAATGGTTACACCAGATAACATCCCAACATCCCTTCATAGTACTATATTTTACAGGCTTACTACGCGTAGAGTCTAATCACTACCGGCAAATACTTTGATACGACAAATAGGATGGAATGAAATACAATATTATTTTATCCAATGTTATTGTAGCCCATTTTACATTTTTACCCTCCCATTTAAATGAAGAAGAATGTTTTCCGTGAAGTAGATTTGACAATTAGATTAAACCGATAAGAGATGGAATAACAACATATAATTGCACATCTTGTCTAATTTTCCTCTCTTTCTTTTTTTTTTTAATACCCAAAACTATTTATGCGATGTAACACTAACTCATCTAGAGCCATAAGATTAAATTAAAAGAAAGAAATTTCATTCCACATAACTTTGGGTTATTGCAATATTGGCAAGTGTCATACATTGTTTTGAGTTAAAATTAAAGAAAGTTATAATCACCCTTTACAAAAGAAAGTTGAACAGTTAGAACTATATATTGGCATAATTTACCATACTACCAATTTATAGTGACAATATTGATCTACTTCAGGCAGGTAATTCGTATTATTATATCAAGTCTTGTTTCCATATCTAAATAGATTTTTATGCGAAAAAACTAAACTCGTGATATAATCCATTTATTAATCATGTATAAAAACTTAAACTTGTGACTTAGCGTTTCTTGTGTTCAATTTAAACCCATTAATATTAGGGTTAACGATTCATGTTATCATGTCGTATTTCATTTATCTTATATTTGATACAATTTATTAATTAAAACGATATTACTAAATCTATAAAATACAAATACAATGGGAAAAGAACAATAATAATATTTAAACTTTACAAAGGGAAATGGTATAGTACTTTCATACTTAATAAAAAATTATGACTTAAACAAAAGTTTTTAGTAAAGCAAAATCTTACCAAATATAAAAAATTCAAAAATTTTAAGTTATATAATATTATTGAATTAAATGAAACAATTGATTAAATGGACATTAATATTATTACTAATGTTGATTTCCAAATTCTCACATTATTTATCAACAGCAATCCTACCATACATAGCTATGACTTATACAATTAAAAAAAAAATCTAAAATTACGATATGAGAGTAGTGGGCATACTTTAGTATAAATATACCTTAGAAAATCATCTGAAATTGGGCTGAAGATGCTACATTTTGCCCTTAAACCCTTTTCATATAAAGACTGTTAAAGGAAGTAAATGAACTAAATAGGAAGATAACTAAATTCTACGAAAATGTATTTAGTAAAAAGCACTAAAATAATATAAAAGAGGAAATTAACAAGCTAGTACTCAATCAAATTTTCCCATGAGTTCAACCTAATTATTACCAAAATTTTATTACATCATATGAATTTGGCACATTAGTTAACTATGAATGTATTTTAGAAGAAATATATTATGTTAAACATGGCATCAATTAAGGCATTAAGCTTCCTCCTATCAACCATTGCTTCTATGTACATTAGCCCTTTGCATTTCTCAATAGCCTACATTTTCATGGCAAGAACATACTACGACTTAAGTTGAGTTTCTACTCTTATGCTTGGTAAGGCATATTGTAAAAATAGCACTTTAATTAAGGTTGGAAATTCGTATAATCATGTCATGTCATGTCTAGTGTCCCATCTTCGTGTTTAAACGAGTTCGTATTTGAAAAATTTCAACCCGTGATATGACCTATTTATTAATGGTGTTTGAATATCTAAACTCGTAACCCAGCCCATTTAAAAACCATGTCTCGTGTACAAGTTGAACTCATTTATCAATTAAAAAGTTATAAAAAAAAAACTATAAGATACTTATACAGGCAAAAGGTAAATGGACAACAATATTTAGATGCTACAAATACAAATGTCATAAGGTTTTAGCACTTTACATAATATTACAATCCAAGTAAGAGTTTTAGTGAAATAAAGTTTAATCAAATTACAAGAAATCCTAAAATTTAAATTACATAATATCACCTTAATCACCTTACTTATTTTAAGATGTATTAAAATCCCAACTGCTAACATCTTATAGTCACAATTCTAATATTTTCCCATAAAACTTTGTTTACTAGCAATTAAAGAATGATTAAATTCTTATATATGAAAAAGAACTATCATCTTCATAATCAATTTTCTCTACATTAGAGATTATTTCAACAAACAGTTGTCATATATTACTATTTTACTATCTATAATATGCTTTTCTTATAAAAAAAAAAAAAGAAAATCTAATCATGTCAAATTATAAAGAATAGAAAAATAATAGGACTCACTATTTTCTTATAAGAAGTGCCAATAGATGGTTGCTAAATAAAGTTTAATAATTTAATACCTCACTACTATGGCATGATGAAAAAAAAAAGACTATAAAGATAAATAACAAGTGAAAAAAAAAAAAACAAAGAAAAAGACTTCCGACGTTATACTTGCTTTAATAGTTGAGAAAAGATTCAAACTTGAGTTATGAATATCAAATCAAAATATGCTTAGCTTGTGGTTAAAACTTAGATAAAAGGAGAAAGAAAAAGAATAAAGATTTAAAAAACCCTATTAATTAAAAAATGTTTGTATTTAACTAATTTAATAGTGTCAATTATCATACAGTGTGAATTGATCTAGACTATTTACATTTTTTTTTTCACTCCTTGCTAAAAATGAAATGAATAAAAGAAAATATACCTTTATTTAAAGTAAATAGGCTCGTGGGTTGAACCCATGACTTATTTACAGGACCTATTTAATAAACAGGTTTAAAACCTTAACCCGAGCCCAGACACAAATGCAAACGTGTTTAAACAGGTTTGACTCATTTATATCTCGTGTCGATTTTTTCCATACCTAAACCCATTAAAATCAGGTCATCTTATGTCACAGTTTGACGAATTGAGTCCCAAATTGCTAACCTTTACTTTAATTACAAAGGTTTCCTCATTTAACCATCCCTTTCCTCTATTTTTTTCCGGTCCCCGTTCAAAGAATCATAGTATAGTCTTAATATCCTTAAACTCAAATCATCCATGAGTCTCGTTACATAGAAGTACTACTCTAAACCCCATATGTTGTTCTTTACCTCCCTAGTTGATCAGTCCCTTAGCATATCCAAGCTTAAGTCTTCTACCCTTGTAAATAGCTAAATGGCCATGTCATTAGTCACAGTCACTCTACATACCACAAGCTAAGTCTTAATATCCTTAAACACCTTATGTATGGCCATAACAGTAGCATCTTTCCTTGCCTCTTAGGCCTCCTCCCTTGCTTCAAGAGTATTGGTCAAACCTTAAAGTTCCTTTAATTCTTTTTAGTGCCTCTATTGCATTACCAAAGCTCTACTATGGTTTAGTTCAAGGCTCTTTGCAACTTGTCATGAAGTCCCTCCTTAAACTCTTTCATATGGGCTTGAATTGCTCTTTTACCTCAATGATATTCAACTCTACATTCTCTAACTTAGTTTTAAGAGAGACTAATAAGTCTTTAGACCCCCAATAAGGTTCATAGAATCCATCCAAAAATCCTACTAAGCTTTAACCTAATACTTAAAATCCGCCTTACTTCCTTAATAGGTTACCAAAATCCCTACCCACCAAACCATTTGTCTTCTTTTTTTGTCTACTAAATAAATATTTTTTTATTAAATTATTATATTGATTAATTTTGTGAGCATGGTTCAAACTCTTTCATCAAGATCAGCATACTAAATTGAGAATTATTTAATTGATGAAGACTTTATTATAAAGTCATAGTTGTAACTTGCAACATACTAAAGTTCACAAAGTGATAGTAGAGAATTCACACAACAACAATAATAATACATCATAATAAATTAATCCCTGCTAAAGAACATCCGCAATAAATATATATATGTTAATATTATATTATTAATTTATTATTTCATATGAGATAGCCGATTTTTCAATGGTTTTTTTTTTTTTAATCTAAACCCAATCATAGAACCTTATAGGGTTTTTAGCCATGATAGAAAATCCATCCCAAAATCATATAAGGTTCTTATCTAGTTAGGTGATTGAATACTCTATTACGGCCCATCCAATTGCATCCCTATAAATCACAAGTTGACTATGATACGAACTTTTGAGTTGATCTATAAACTATTTGATTATTTTATGGATAAAAAGGGAAGTTGTGAACAAGGAGAAACTATAATATGGATATTTTTTGAAGTTAAGGGAGATTATAATATCCACAAAAAATTACCATGCAATTAAGGTAAAATGTGAAGTTCATATATACTTACAAAGTAAAATTCCCTTTGCAACGCATTGTAAAGTCAATGTTATGAGCTTTTAAGAAAAACTATTGCTTTAGAAAATATAGGATTTTTGTGAATAATAGAATCAATTACCTTTGCGATGCACTAAAAATTTGTGATGTCATTCCAGTTATGTCCATAAAATTACTCAAAGATTTTCTTAATTGCCATTGAGAAGTTTGTAACAGAGGATTGAATATCTAGACGAGTTCGTTCATACACTACTATAGAAATTTTAAGTCACTAATTCTCATTAGTGAGATAGTCATATATATTAGGGCAAATATTGATTACCAACATCTTGTGAAGTACATAGTGATAGTTGAAAAGAGAACATGATCCGCAGATCTTTTATTAGCATCATAAAACATAGGGCTGATAATTACTAGCATAACACATGACACAATACACGATATGAACACACTATTACGATATAATTGATCTTTACTCAATTTTACATGCTTTGATGCTGACCTGAAGTAGTATACCGATACGACCCGTTAACACAAATTGTTAGCTTGATAAAAGGCAACCTCCATCGATATCTACTAGAAGCTTGCCAAATCGTCCTGTCCACTAAAACTATGACTTATGGAGCATCAAGCAGTTTTGAACATGTCCAGGCAAGTTTCAGCATTGAGCCTACTATCCTAGAATTTCTCAAAATATTCCTGATATGTAAAACTTCTATATATAGGAGGATGGTTGGCATCAACGAGCTCTTGAGTAGGTCCCATGATGGCATCCATTGATGGACAATAAAACGTTAGGATGGATATCCTATCCCTTGTGTCGTTCACCACTACCTTATGGAGCATACTCTTATATTGATCATTGCTCAATACCCATTAAAAGGATAGGAAAAGACTTGAAAATTAATTTCATTCGTAGATTTTGTTCTCATTATAACCATTCCCTTAACCTTGATTTGGGCTAGATATATCATTTAAGATAAAAAGTGATGCATTTTTCCCCATTGCGTGTAAGAAATCTATCCTTTTTTTGGCAAAAAAAATTTTCAAAAGGCGACTGCAACTTCCATAAATTTTTATAAATATGCCTAAAGATTCTAAATTACTGCTAATATTCTACG
This sequence comes from Lumnitzera littorea, assembly GCA_024138015.1. Lineage (NCBI taxonomy): Eukaryota > Viridiplantae > Streptophyta > Magnoliopsida > Myrtales > Combretaceae > Lumnitzera > Lumnitzera littorea. Next base: position 1,350,597 of record JAMXBB010000008.1, on the reverse strand, counting down.
CTGTCATTATTTATGGTTTTTTTAGTGACATTTGTGAAATTTGAACAATAATTTATAGGTTATTTGCATATTTTCAAAAATTATAAAAAGATGAAATCACACTTTCAAAATTTAAAAAGGCGATATCCTTTGAATTTATTTAGTCAACTAAGACACATTGTCATCCATATGGAAAAGTAAACTAAAAAAAAAAAAAAAAAGCAGATGAAAATGAATTTCCTCTCTATATTGCTTTCGTTAATTGTAATTTATATAATCTTCATAGTGGTAAATCGAGTCCGAAAACAATTTAATGGTAAGAAAGCAGCAAGACCGCACATACCTTCATTTGATCACCAATGTTGACTATGAAAGTATTTGGAATAGGGTTTACAGCGACCCACTTTCCTCCTTTCAGTACTTGAAGACCAGGAACATCATCTTGAAGAAGGATTGTGATCAAATTAGGGTCAGTATGGCCAGGTAATCCATAAGTAAGCTCTGGCTCAGGACATGGTGGATAATAGTTCATAGCCATGTGCAGTCCATGCTTTCCAATACTCTTGCTTAGGTGATCTTTTCAAGTCCCATGCTGTCTAATATTGCCTCAAGTAGTCTCAGCACCAGCCCTCTAGTTTCTGTGCAGTACTCAGCTACTACCTCCCTGCCCAAAAAAAAAAAAAATCTTATGCATTAATGTTAATCTCCTTCATTTATATGTGGGCCTCCATTTGATGGAAAAGGGAAAACCTACACCTTTCGAAATCTGATTACCAATTTCATGAGAAAACAAATTATATGGGACTCTAATAGGAAGAGTAACAAAAACACAACTCGTGTTTAATAAACTCATAACTTGTAATTTTTTTCTTTTGACAAAGTGATCAAATGCAGCATATTAACTTATATTATATTTTATCACTTTGTCTGGTTATTAACTAAGCGATAGTTCCAGCTTATAATTAATTTTAATGAGATAATATCGTTAAATATAATAAAATTAAATAATAAAATAAAATCAATATTATTAGACCCGATCTAAATAATAGATTCAAACATATAAAATGTAGTAGAAGCCGCAATTTCGTCCAGATTGGATTAAGGTTGGATTAGACTAGTTTTGTAACTGAATCAAATGGACCCGTAGGAGTCTACTCAGGTTTGGCAGTTTTGCAGCTACGCCAACCCCAAGGCTTCTTAGGGTTATTGAACTTATATCCGAATGCATGGGGGATTTGAAGGCCTTTCGTGGACAAAGTCTTCAAGAGGATAACAATGGAGCCGTAAATAATCTCTCCAACTTGAGACTTTCTCCGTAACGTTTAAGCTTGTCGGAGGTCTTGTTGTCTTCATGGGGTCGTCTGAATAATTCTTCAACCTCTCGCTTTCAGGTAATTGGAAAAACTCTCTTGTCACTTGCATTATTCTATCCACCACTGCACCACCAACACCATGGTTTTCGATCTGTCAAACGTAAAATCCCACGTCGAGGGGAAGTTTCATGTTTTACATGGACAAAATCCCACATAATGAAAATTTGAAGAATAATAAATTAAGATACCTGAAAGAAGCCATATTCTTGACAAGCTTGGCCAATCTGCTTGATTTTGCAGCATGGTTAGGTCCATCAAGGCCTTGGAGATCAACAAGTGGGATGGAGTCATCCTTTGTTTCAACCTCCACAAAATTCGAGCGGTCGAAATCCGGCTGGATATAGTTGGAAGGAAATATGTTTCAAGCTGGACGTAAGATCGGTGATCAAAACCTTGGAAGCCATGACTTGTATTGTGAGTTGTATTATATAAGAGCTTAGCAAGAAGGCCTTGTCCAAGAAGGCTTTATAGGCTGGAAGTGATACCTGAATAACAAAACATATAGAGAGAATGATGAAATAGTTTATTTAATTTTGATTTATTAGTGCCATAAGCGTCAGCAGACCTTTATTTATATACATGTGGACTGAAGATATTATGGTTTTGACCAAACTGTTTAATGGAATGGGCTTATATTTGGTTTTTAGATGCAAGGAAATGAGATATCGGAGGAAGTGATAGAAAAGTCACAAGTGGATGTTGGTCCGAAGAAGGTGTTTGTTGCTGGAGCAACTGGGAAAAGAATTGTTCAGCAGCTTTTAGCAAAGGGCTTTGCTGTCCAAGCTGGTGTTCGTGATTTGGACGAAAGCTAAAACCACTTTCTCTCAAGAAAATCATGATCTTCAACTTGTAAGTGTTCCCATTCTCGACTATGCTAGGAATTCTCTTATCTATTTTGAAGTGATGTAATGACTGTCAAGTCTTAGTGTAATCTAGAGGTTATCCAAATAATAGAGTGTCGCCAATAGATGCTATATCTGTAGTATGATACAGTTGAGCTGTCGTAAATAGCTTCATCTATCTCAGTTAACTCCTTTCTCTTTTTTCCCCCTCTTTTTTTAATAAAATCCATATTGATGGACCGATTGAAGGTGAAAGTAGATGTGACAAAGGGTTCTCAGAAGCTGGCAGAGATAATTGGTGATGATTTAGATGCAGTGATATGTGCTACTAGGTTTAGACCTCGCTTGGATTTGTTTTCTCCTTGGAAGGTCAGTTGATTCTATTAATTCCTTCACTTGTCATTCTCCATTTGCAGAGATCTCGTTTGTGCATTCTGACCATATTCAAGTGTGACTGGCCACGTACTTGTTTGACACGTTTCTAGAGTTTCTTTAATAGGAAAGTTAATTACAGTCAATCACAAAACAGAGGGAAGATACTGCATTTTTTTTCTTTCTGTTTTTCTCTAAAACACTGGTCGGCCAATGAACTTATGTTCTTATCTTGTGCCGTGTTTATTGACATGTATTCTAAGAGTGGCCCACGGATATAATTCAGCTTTTGCTTCATTGCAAATAAATGAAGTAGAAATTAGAATCTATATATGTATTATATATTATTAATAAAGCTCATGCCAACTTTCTGGTATCTACACTTTGTTTTTCCCATTAATTACCCTTAAATAATATTCATTGAAACTAAGAGCATGTGCATTTAATGATATTTTCCTTTAATAGCAATACTACAATTGGAATAAAACATTTGCAATAAGAATTGAAAAAACAAGGTGATATTGGATTTCTCTATTTGATCCCCTTCTAGGAGTAACCTTGCCAACTAATTTCCCATTCAAAATGCAACAACCTGGGACCTAAGGGTGCCCTAACTCTCCATGTGTCCATAGTTTTCTAATGATATGTTAAAGCTCTAAAACTAACAACAATCTCCAAAAATCACTTATAGCAACCACTTATTAGGTATAAAAAATCAATTCTCTAAGTGAGCTACTCCAACCATAAACATACTCATCAACTAAATTTTGATCTTTTACAACATATAGGACCAATTGTCTCTCTTCAGCAACCTGATGATAGTAATTCTTGTACTTGTCATAAACTTATCAAATCAACTTGCAATTTTAAAAATAAAAAAATGAGCTAAAGCTTAGTACATAATGTGCATGCACACACAAATGCCAAACCAATCATTCATATGTGTTTAATGCAAAATATAACAAACAATAAGTTAATTATTTTGAATTTAAGCTCACATACAACAAAGGAGTATTCACAACCCCAATGCACCATGATCTCTTATATAAATAGGTATATAGAATAAAATATAAGTCTTTTAATTTACTACCATATACTATGATAAAGGTCATATGACTAATACCCAAGAACTGGAAAACACTAATTTAGCTGTATCATCCCATATAGAAGTCCACTTGAGAAACCTTGTATATGATTAGTAGTTGCCCCCTTATATTGAAGGAGGGCCATGAAAAGCACAATCAACAAGCAACATTTTAAGTCCAATATGGATTAGTCTGGTTTCTTTCCCATTTTTTAGTAAGCATAAGCAACAAGCATGCATTATGCACCTGAATAGCCAAACAAGACCAAGACTAAACCCAACTAATGTTAAAAGAGATGGCTTGAGCAAAAGAACCTGTTAACAAGATCAATAGACCAACAAGACACCTCTCAAGATCAAACTAAGGATACAGTACATACTTCCTAACTCCCCTACCATATTTGACACTTCTCCAATCTACTATACCCTTCCTTCTCAAGGAACTACTTCAATAGCCTAAATTATTTACCTCATCTTAGATAATAGAGCTTAACCTATACCACTACCACTAACCCCCTCCTCAATATGCTTAATTTAATGGCATTAATTTAATATCAAAGATAAGTTGTACCTATCTTGTAAAGACTATTACTTTCGTCTCAACTACTAAAAGTTCACTTAAGAAATCAAGTTAAACTTTGACTTTAAGTGAGTAAAAAGATGCTTAAAGGCTTAGAAAACCTTTGGAAATCCAAATCCCGGGTTTAAGGGTTCCAAAAGCAGAAAAACTAGAAGATTCAAATGCTTATAAGGGAAGACTAGCTAGCCTATTCTTAAGAAGAGCCATCAGGACGATTCTTGGAAAATTGCACTTTCTAAGGCTTGGTACCAGCATGACAATTCCCTCTTGTTGTAGAACACAGCACCTAACTTCCTATAGAAACTCTCTAAAAACCCTCCAAAACAACCCCTAAACTTCATCTCAACTTCACAATACTTCGATCTAGCTTCAATACTCAAAATACTCCAAAACAACCCCAAAATTCCATATTCCAACTCAACAACTTAACACATTCAACCTTAAAGAAAGAGAGCTAAAAATGAAGAACACTTACTTAGTAGCTTATACACTTGGAATACACATTAATTAAGTTGTAAATCACCAAGACACATCATTAAATACTTGTTTAAATTTCGAATTAAAAGAAAAACCCACTAAAACATAATCTAAGATGGGGCTTTTTGCTAAAAAAAAAAATCTTAAAATGGAGAAACCCAATTGAAATCTTACATCAATCCCTTCCTTCGCTTGCTCTTGATGTATAATAGGATATTACCCAATAAAATCCCAAATAATCAAGCCAAAAAGACCAAAAAAATGGAGGTTTTAGGATACTTAAGCCCTAAAAACGAATTTTCTTCAAGTAATACCTATGACTTACCTTGGTCTCTTCCCAACATTCCTCTTAAGGCTTGGCTTTGGGGCAAGCCTTAAGTTTCTGCACAAAAGAGAGGAATTAGTTTACTTTTAGGAAACATTAAGGCTTAAGGGGGTAGGTGGCTACTAAAAGAAAAAGAGATAAGGTTTTAGAAGCCTTGAGAATAGTAAAAAATTGCCCTTGTATTTGAAAATAATTCTCCTTGCCATTACACAAAACAATGTTATGATTAATAGTTCCTACACACATACCATAATCCAGCTCACCCAAACCTATTTAAAGCCCATTTTTAAAAGAATAGTCTCTAAAAAATCCTACTCAACTCTATCGTAGGTTTTGTTCATGTCAATTTTAACTACACAAAAACGTTTTTTACCCTCTTTCTTGTTTTTCAAAAATGAAATATCTCATGCATAAACACAATTTTATCTTTATATTAATCATCCTAAAAGAACAACACTTTGATTATCCGATACAAGCCTACCTAGGAAAGGCCTAAGTCTATTGACTAGGATTTTTGAAATGATTTGGTATCATACATTACAAAGACTAATAAGGTGGTATCATCCTAAAAGAATAGTATTAGATTTGTTTGATTGAGAAAGGATGGAAGAATACCTGATAAGAAGAAAGCTTAAACAACATTTGAAATAAAGTCCCTAAGGATATCTACAAAATGTTGATAGAAAACACTAGGGAAGCCACTGGGCCCAAAGCTTTAAGTGCACCTAATTGAAAAGCGATCTATATTAACACTTCTACATAGCAAGTTGTTGAAGTCATCAATTACTAGTTCCCCCACCTAATGCTAACATTTGTCCTAATCTCTAGCTCCAACTAATGTGAACAAGTTGTTAAAGTATTGCACAAACTCATGGCCAATTTCCTCTTCATTCTTCTAATTTCTACCATCTCTACTTTGATTTGCAATATTCTTATTTTTCTTCCTCCTATATAGAGTTGTATGATTGAAAAACCTTGTGTTTCAATCTTCATATTTAAGCCAATTAACCCTGGACCTTTGGTGCTAGAAGATTTCTTGCCCTCTCCTCAAATCATAGAATTTCCCAAGAAGATTCTCCTCCCCATTTAATCCTCTTCCAGATCATTTGCTTCTTTATCTTGAACTTGAGCCAACTTCTCCAACATATCATCCATTGCCTTCTTATTATTTAGAAACCTTTTTACTCCAACTCTGAAGTTCATTTTGACATCTTAGAAATTTCTTATGAATAATTCCAAAGTCAGCCCAATTTGGATCAACTTGTCAATTATCCTTCACGACTTGGCCACAATTCTCCTTTGTTAACCATAGATTCTTGAACCTAAACTTTTTCGACCCTTTCTTATCTTGATAAATAGATTAGTCATAAGAGAGTCATGGTCAAAACCAATAGCTAGTTCATGAAAAATTTGAGTATATAGAGAGTTTGCAAACCAATCAAACGACCTCAAAACTCTATCAATATGCTCCTTTACCTCTACTCATCCTTTCTTGAATTCAACCAGGTAAATTTCTACCCTTTAAAACTCAAATCCTACAAGTTTGTATAAAATACAAAGGATCTAAATCCATTGATTAATCTTGCATCTCTTCTCCTACTCTCACTTTTCTCATGCTCTTTAAGAAACTCATTAAAGTCCCTTGCACAAATCTAAGGGTGAATGCGCAAGCTCTACTAACTCCTCCCAAAGTCTTCTTTTTCCACCAAAATTTATAGGAGAATGAACCCAAGTAATATGTATAACCATACCATTTGCTAAATTAACAATAGCATTATTGGTCCCTCATAAGCAATCAAAAAGGAGGTGAATTAGTTACCTAACAAAAATTTAAAACTTTTTCAAAAATAAAATATCCTCTTTTGATTACTTGTTTTAATGGCTTATGTTTTTATCAAAATATGCACAAATAGATAATCAAATAAGCAAATAAAAGAGAGAGGATTCAAGAAGATTAGACAAAGGATTTATAAAGGTTCCTCCTTATCAATCAATTCTCTCTTTCAGCTCTACTTACTAGGGATCCAGTCTTCCACACCGGTCACTTCACTAATCCTATTAATATAAAAAAGTTATAACATATGGCCTCCTTGGCTACAAATCACACTACTTTGTTTCATAACTAAACATTACCTCTCACAGATTATAGTGACTAACTTTCAACTAACAAGTATAATGAAATTTTAAAATCAATTGAGAAAGTATAAAGAAATATCCTCTAAATTTTACACAAGGGAAACTTTTATGTTTGTCGAACAAGATTCCAAGTTATAATGAATAAAAGATATTAACTCAAAATAATCTTAAGAATTGATGATCACTATTGTTATTAATCTTTTTTTCATCATATATATTCTGTTACTCTAACGGAAGCTTTAAGTACTTGCTCAAATCCACCAATTAGTTTCCTAATATTTTTCCTTCTACAAATTTTGATCATTGAGAAAAATGTATCTCTTTCTAATAAAAATCTACATTTTATCTTCTTGTGAAAACTTTCTAAAAATCTTCCACAAAATAAAGTTTGATTTGAATTTGAAAACTTAAAACTCCCTTAAGTCTTATCTTTAATTTAAAATTCGTCCAAATTCAAAAGCTTATTTTCTTTTACGGTATATTTCACCAAATCCTCCAAAATATCAACTTTAAGCTTATCTCATAGATGTATATATCAATCCCACTTGATATGAATATTGAATCCTACATATATTTCCATTTATCAGCTCCAAATCCATATCTTTATCTCTTCTTTAAATTAAAACATATTCTAGATTTTCTCCCATTGATCATGTTGCTTCACTTCTATATGGACTAAGAATTTTCATATTAAGAGTTGTCATGTTCATGTGTTGCTTTACCGGACATATACTAAGAGTACCATTGTTATTTGACCATTTATTTATATATATAATTTCTATTAATTTAACAATGCTCCATAGCATATTGCAAGTTAGATTATACAATATAAAACATTTGTTGGACAATAGAGAAATGTCAGAGGTTGAGTCTCTCATAAATCTCTACGTTACCACAAAAATAATTATTAAACGCTAGGAGAATAATTTCATTCAAACATGTTGTGCCTGCTGCCATATATACTTGAGTTGCTATATGAAATTGAAGTCTACAAAATATTTCTTCCACATGAAATTCTCCAACACATTAAATCTCCTGCAATGCCTCTGAAGATTGCTTAAATAATAAAGTCTGAACTTGGAAATTTATCATGTTAAGTATGATAAATCAAACTTGAAAAAATAAACCAGACAAATCTTCATATTTTTTATCCATTAAGAAATTATTCCAACTACAATTTAATAATAATCTTCATTTTGAAAATTTTCCAAACGTTCGAACTTGCTGAACACTTAAGCAATATGTCAAATAATATTTTTCCAATTCTTTTTCTCACTTCCATAATTTAATCCCTTGAAACATTAATCTAACTTATAATGGAATGGAGCTAAACATATTACCCAAATATGTTCGACTAATGGAGTTAGACCTTGATCTTCAAAACAAACATGTTATATACAAATACTATTTCTAACTTCTTCCAACCAGCTTTTAAGTTTGCTTCTATGTTCTTTATAGACTTCTTATTTTCATTTTGTGCTTTCTAGTACTGCTTCTATATATGCTTCTATTTTTCTATAAACACTTCAAACATTCATTAGTAGCTTCTTCATATATGTTTTGTTATCATCAAAACTAATATAAGAAAGTTAACAAGCATCAATAAACTTCTTAGTCACAACAGAAACGTATACTAGCTATCCACCAAAGACTCAATCCCCCAGACAAGCTAGTTGGAGGGAGATAATGCCCATCAAAGAAACCACATCTATTCCTTAATCTTTCTATTTTTCGAGTGTTAATTTTAGTTTTTTATCAATAAGACCAAAAAAGGTTTATATTTATTAGTGTAAGCTTTTAAATTACTAACTTTCTATAGAGACCCTAACCCTTAATAGTTTGAATATGAAAAACTCATGTCTTTCTTGTGGCTATAATAGTCAACCACTATCACCATTGAACTCATCTTCTACAACCGAAATCTCCATTGACTCTTCATGGGCCTCCAAAAGTTCTACTACTAGCTTTGATTTCTTTGCTTTTTCATTGATTTCCTCATGCTCTTGTCTAACTCTTTTTAAGTTCAAATTTTCCAAGATAGGAGACACTTCTAGGACATCATCAATTTCAATAGATACAAATACTAAGTCCTCATCACTTTGACCCAATGCCAAGCATCCCATCATACAAGCTCCCTTTGCCCTTCAATAAGGGATGAATATGACAAAGGTAAGGATAAATTCTCTTGGGAATCTTTGGATTTTTTAATGGGATTTTTGGTAGACAATGTTGATGGTTTAGATGTGGTTTCTTTTAAGGTAAGTGGAAAGGTTAAGGGAGTTGGCAAAGAGTATCTAATTGAGTTGTTTAAAAGGGCTAACATTTTTCTTATAGTATTTTGAAGAAAAGGGGAAGCCGATACTAAGTGCATGGGTTTGGGACGGTTTGGGTTTATCATGACACTTATTTTTTGTAGTGGATTATGTTTGTAAAGAAGATCGATTACTGTTATTGGTATTTTGGTTTTCCTTTTCTTTATCCAACCTGTCCTTATCAAGAGAAATATCTCGAATAAGAAAAAGCTCTCATCCAAATACCAAAACTCTCAATGGAATCAATCTCAATGACATACTTCTTTATGACATGGCTCATATAACCACAATTATAACAGAAATCCATAAGTCTCTCGTATTTAAATTGCACTTTGTCTCAACCATAATCGAAGCAAAAAATCCACTATCTTGATTTCAAAGGGAAAGAATAATCAACTTTCACTTTAACACAAAGAAAACCCCTATAACTAAAAGTATGCAAGTAGGCTTTAGCCCCTAGATCAGCCTATTTAACCTGTTTTTTAAATAAGTTTGAGTCAAGGGTCTTTAACCTATTTAAAAACGAGCCAAATGAGTGCGACTTGTTTAACCCGTAAGCTAAAGTGGGTCATTTTGGATCAACCCATTTAATACATTTACACTTTTAGGCCATAGGCTGGCCTGTTTGATCTAATTTTTAAACAAATTAAAGCTAAGGATTTTTTGCAAATTTAAAAGCAAGCCAAATGAGCCTAGTCTATTTAACCCATGGGTAAAAGTAGATTAAGCTAAGTTAGCCCATTTAACTCACTTGCGTACCTTTACCTACAACCCATGTCTACACTAAATCTTCCAGCTCAATTACCTTCCTAATTTTACTACCCAAGGTATAAGCATTCTTGACTATCATTTTATCTAATTTTAAGCCATGAATCTAGAGCAAGAAATCAACTTTGTCCACCCCTACTTTATTTGTATTTACCAAAGGAGGACATACATTCCTATAACACAAAATAAATACCTATAATAACCCATGGACTATTGTTCAAGACTTTTTTAGCAGCATCTACATTTGAAAGGGCACATAGAAGTGGATTCTTATCAAGGAATGAAATCACCTCTTCTCCAAAGTCTTCTCAAGATTTCTTAAATATGTTAGTAATCACTACTTTATTCAATAACTTATCCACAATGATCTTTCCTACCAATACCCATCCCTCCTATATCACTACTCACTTGTTTTACATCTAATTCCAAGTTGTCCATAGCAACCCAATGTTGTGATTCTTGATTTTAAGACATCATGAAGCTCTATCTACAAATAAGAGATTAAGAGAAACATAAGTCTGAAAACAAATGATAAGCAAGAAAGAAAGCTAATGAGAATGTGAACAGTAAAGAAAAAATAAAAGGAAAAGTGAAAAGAAAACAAACAAATTGTAGGTTCCAAATATGATACAACAAAAATTCATACCTAAACAAATGATGAGTAGAAAAGCAAGTTCAGAGGTAATTACATTATGAATTGTATAAGATGATAGAACATTGTAGAGATTAATCTAAAGATGTATTGGCAGCCTTTAATTAATTAGATTATTGATATAGATGTAATCATGAAAGCATGGGATGAATGAATAAAGTTTGTTAAGAATAGAAAGAAAGAGCAAAAAAATAAAAACAACAATAAGACGTGACTACTTTTAGCTAAAGAGGATCTTCTCTCTCTAAAGAGGACAAAGAAGAATATAAATCTCGAAAACTTGAAGCAATTGTTATGATTAAGAGTGCAAATAACCATGACTTCACCATTTGACCATCGGATAAGAGATGTATAAGGAACCGAAATTTGAATTTTAAGAGCAAAAGCAAAGACCATAATTAATCCTAATCTACAAACTTAAATTATTAGTCTTTAAATTGAAATTTGACAGGGATTAAACTAAGAAGGAAAGCTATAAGTCACTTGTGATTGTTAGCAAATGGGGTTCTAATCTTATGCCTATTTCTTGACCTCATGTGTAAATAGGACTCCTCATTAAGCTTATAGGGGCCAAAATTCATGTTTAAAAAAGCTCCAAACCACTCAATTTGCTACTTTTTCTCTTCAAAAGTTTTAAGTTGGCTCATCCTATTTCTCACTCTAAAAGAATTCTATTTTTAACAAATACTCCAAATTCAGACCTAATAGGTTCTAGATATGACTTATTAAACTAAATTATACAAAAATACTCCAAATCAAGACACTCAGTCCAATTGAATTAGGTGTGTTCAATACCACCATTACTACACTTCCTAAGTATAACACATCACTATAGTGGCATTCATTACCCCCTCGAAGAGTCAATCCAACATCTTTGTCACCTTCGAGCAACCACAACCCATAGCAAGCTGTTTTTGTTGCTTTAACCCAAACAAGTTGGCCAAATTTGGTTTGTACTCACAATTTGACCTAGGACCCGTTTGGAATCTAATATGAGTTCCTTCTCTTATAGTCCATTCCCTTCTTCCTTTATTTTTTTTCGTCTTTTTTTTCTTATGTACTTATTTTAATTAGTTTATTGTATATACTTTTAAAAAAATGGAACATTTATGAAATAAAAAGAATGCTTTCATGAGTTTTTTAAGTTTTCATATATAAAATATAATAATCTAGTCCTCCCATGATACTTAGATCTCCTTTAAGGAAAAAAACAATAAGAAAAAGGTTTTTGAGAAAAACAAATTATGAACATAGACAAGAAAAGTCCATTAACAAAAATTCTTTTAATGAAATTCCTCTTCTTTATCTATATATTTTATTTGGAGATTAGTCAAAAATTGGAAAATAACTTTACCCTTTAATTTAAAAGAACCTATTTAATAGCTAACTGGCTTTAGACATAACGTTGCAAACCTTGAATTTTCTGGTTTTCAAAGATTAATACTAGACTTAAATTTCCCATGCAATTTTCAACAATTTTCATTTTCCATTTTTAGTTTCTTTTTCACTGGTGAACTTCTTTTTCAAAAAAAATTCTTTCAAAAAATCTTTTTCCTTGATTTAATTTGTGTTTTTCATACTAAATAGACAGGGTTTAATGCAAATAAAAAATAAAGGATTTAGAATAACGATAGTAAAATTTATCATTCCATTCTAAGTTTCACCATAAAATACTCAAAATTAGTAAAAGATGACTGAATATCTAGATGAATCCAACACTCTACTATAGAAATTTTAAGTCATTAATATTCTTTAAGTTGGATGGTAATGTATACTGGGGCAAACATTAATTGCTAGCATCTTGTAAAGTACAAATTCATACATAAAAATAGAACATAATCTGTAGTTCTCTATTAGCAATAGCATCATAAAACACAACTATATCTACTAGAAGCTAAGCTAGCCACATTGGTTTTGTTCCCTAAAACTAAGACTTGTGGAGGGTCAAGCAATTTTAAACATGTCTAAGCAGGTTTCAGAATTGAGTCCTCTATACCAAAATTTCACATAAAATTCCTCATATGTAAAGTTTCTATATACCGAACAATGATTGGCATCTACCAACTTTTAAGCAGGTCCTATGATAGCATCATTTGATGAACAATGAAACGTTGGGATGGATATCCCATCCCTTGTGCTATCCACTACCGCCCTATGGAGCACACTCTTGTACCAGTCATTGCTCAATACCTATTAAAAGGATGAAAAAAAACCTTGATATTAGTTTCAATGGTGGATTGTTATTTCAATGGATTTTTTTGGATTATATGTGTACACCATTTCTTCCTCTCAATGCGCTAGATATAACATTGATGATTTGTCTAAGATGAAAGAGATGCAGTCTGTATAAGAAAATTCATATCTTTTTTAGTAAAAGATTTATTTAAAATGTCACTTCACTTTTCATAATTTTTATAAATATGTATAAGGATTCTAAATTATTACTAGAGTCCTAAACTATCAAAATTTATAATCTTTTTAACTATAATTTTTCGATTTCAATGATGATTGAGTAGTTATTTACATATTTGAGAAAACTAAAAGGAAGTAAAATTATACTTTAAAATTTTATAGAGAGGATATCTGGTTTGAATTTATATAATGAATTGAGACTAGGAGGCATTGTGTGTTCAATTTGGAGGAGTCCCACAGGAACCAAATGAGTGCTGTACGGCTCAAATTTGCGGCCCGTCCTGTCCTCCCAGGTTTTTCCAACACGTGACCAGGTCCTGTTGAACGCGTGGTGTGCTTTTCCATGCTGACATTGTCATCAATCGGAGAAGAAAAGCGAAGCGCCGGCTTAGGAGTAGTCTTTGCATGACATAAACACAACTTCTAACAAAAAAGCATCATATACCATGTATAATAATGAGCATGTCATCCACTACCGCGAATCGCTATCCTCAACCATGATGACATTCGATTCCTGAAACTAAATATTGAGCAGTAGAATATGCACGTGTGATTTTATGAGCATCTGATTTAATAATAGACTACCTTTTTGGGTTGAAGTCTATTTAATAGATATCTGATTCCTGAAACTAAAAATATCCACGTGTAATTAAGTAGATAATTAGAATTTGTTGTGTTAATTCGAGTATCAGCCACTTCATGATATATACATATATATTTTGATACAACACCTAAATTTCGATACATATTTTTATTATCAGAATTTATACATTATACCTGAATTTTTATATTGTACTAAAACATGTATATGTGCACTATAATTTCATGCAGAGGCTTCATATCCTTAGTATAGGACTTAACGCAAGTAATTTTCAGTAGATGATGTATGTGTATATGTACCTGCATTTGATCACCAATGTTGACTATGACAGTATTTGAAATAGGGTTTACAGCAACCCACTTTCCTCCTTTCAGTACTTGAACACCAGGAACATCATCTTGAAGAAGGATTAGGGTCAGTATGGCCAGGTAATCCATAAGTAAGCTCTGGCTCAGGACATGGTGGATAAAATCAGATCGACTCGTACAAGCCTACCCGGGTTTCACAAAACTGAAATAAACCTCGCGGTTTTGCAGCTGCCCCAACTCCAAAGCTTCTCAGCGTTATAGAACTTATACCTGAATGCAGGGGGATTTGAAGGCCACTCGTGCACAAAGTCTTCAAGAGGATAACAATGGAGCCCTAAATAATCTCTCCAACTCGAGACTTTCTCCGTTCTAACGTTAAAGCTTGTCGAAAGTCTTGTTGTCTTCATTGGGTCGTCTGAATAATACTTCAACCTCTCGCTTTCAGGTAATTGAAAAAACTCTCTTGTCAGTTGCATCATTCTATCCACCCTTGCACCACCAACACCATGGTTTTCGATCTGTCAAACGTAAAATCCCACGTCGAGGTGACGTTTCATGTTTTGCATGGACAAAATCACACATAATGAAAATTTGAAGAATAATAAATTAATGTACCTGAAAGAAGCCATATTCTTGACAAGCTTGACCAATCTGTTTGATTATTTCAGCGTGGTTAGGTCCATCAAGGCCTTGGAGATCAATAAGAGGGATGGAGTCATCCTTTGTTTCAACCTCCACAAAATTCGGGCGGTCGGATTCCGGCCGGATATAGTTGGAAGGAATGTGTTTCAAGCCGGATACAAGATCGGTGATCAAAACATTGGAAGCCATGACTTGTATTGTGAGTTATATTATATAAGAGCTTAGCAAGAAGGCTTTGTCCGAGAAGGTTTTATAGGCTGGAAGTGATAACTGAATAACAAAACATATAGAGAGAATGATGAAATATTTTATTTAATTTTGATTTAAGAGTGCCATAAGCGTCAGCAGACCTTTATTCATATACATGAACTGTGTTTGCACTGATGGAAATCAGCGGAAATTGAATTAATGATGGAAGGAAATTATATGCTTATCTATTTTAATAATATGGAAATGGGATAAATGGGACCTCGAATCATTTTTCTTTGTCTCTAAATTTGTAAAGAAATCGTTGGAAAATCTATAAAGTTACGAGAATACCCTTGAAAAAAAAATGGGGAATAAAAGGAAGGAAATCAATACAAGGACAATTTAGTCCAAATGTTATTTTGAATTTCTTCTTTTTATTTATGTAACATTATCCAAACATGGAGAAAAAAGGGAAATTCATCCATTTCCTTTCTTCTGTTCTTTATATTCAAACAATAATGATTATTTTTCCTTTATTTTATCTTTTATTTTTCTTTCCACATACTTCTTTCTATTTCTACTTGCCTCTCAATGTTATAAGAAATGGTAATGACCTGGCTGACCAATCCATTTCACTTTAACGATTATAAACGTAAGGAATCTGATATATTGAAGAGGTTCTATGAAGTTCGCAAATTAACTCTTGCAAAATCCATATGTTTGAAGAGGCAGTTTCATGTTTCATGACATATGTTATGAATCATATAAGATACGGCTTACATTATTTTGTTAGCCAATTGGATAAGAGTTATAGATGAATTTGTATATATATCTTTTAAAATCTTGTGAAAGCACATAGATAACACTTATCTTCTATGATTCTTATTGACTGCTACCGGAGCATTTATCGTTAAAATTGTTGCCAAAATGATTTTGCTAGGAGTCAAAATATACTTATGGTTTGATTTAGTTTTATTACAATTATAAAATATTTATAAGTAAATTAATTGTTGCTATGCTTATCAGTGATATAATAGAGCACATTAGCAACTTGTTTACTTCAAGCTAGTAGAAATGTAATAGAATAATCAACGCCATCATTGATATTGCTACCAACACTACAACCATCGTTCTACCACCATTATCATTAATCATCACACTACTACTGCTAACCACCACTCTCATACCTCCATTACTATCCCTTAAACACCATTGCAATTATAATTGCCAATAAGCGCTATCCAGCATTGTTTTACAAGCCACTAGAAACCTATTAGAGCACAATACCATCTTATGACAACCATCACCATCACACTAAAATCATTGGTGCACTACCACCATCACCACATATTTCATCAATACCACCTTTTACATGACTATAATCATCAATGTAATCTTGCCACCAGTGCCATCACTACCCACTAGGCCACCATAATTTTTATTTCCTCGTACGATTACCCACATTATAATAATACCAACACTAGAACTAGCACTACTACTATCATCACCACCACTATAACCATCACCAAAACCATCATGTAACCTTCATCATCACCATGATATTGGGGTTGACAAATGATTAATAGTGGTTTTAGCGCTGTATGTGGAGGTTGTAGTGATTTTATAGTGATATTCTAAGGTTGGCCATCATGATGGTATAAGGTTATCATGGTGGTGCTAATGTAATAATGGTAGTTCTAGGGTAAGGATGATGATGTGATGGTAGGGGAATTAAGAGGTGGCAATGATAGTGGTGAAGTAGTATTTCCACCAACTAAGGATATATTAATACTTTGATTTTGTAGATAGCTATAATGAACTTTTCAAACAACCCAATAATGACTTAAGTTTTACTCTTTAAGCTAAGTGAAGGTATAGAGAGTCAACTACATAGATTTAGGATGACTTCGAACTATTTTCTACGGTGGACCTAAAGTTAAGACCGATGGGTTTCCCCATTTACTCCCATTCCTTTTTAAGGAGACTTAAATGTGTAAAGTGGCACTCCATGTAAGATAGTCAAACTTATAATTCTATCTACAATTATTGTAAAGCCTTTAAAATTGGAACATATAATATAAATATAAAAATGGAAGTTTCTATAACATATGTAAAATAGCTCTTAAAAACTGTAAACACATACTTATAATAGTTATAAAAAAACTTTAAATACAAGATGAAAATAACGAAATGAAAAAATTAATTTCTTTTTCCATAAAAAATTCCTAATTTTATAATCTAATATGTACAAAAGAAAGAGATCAAAGCTATCCTTTTTTCCTCATTATTTTGTTTGAAGAAAGTAATGAATTAAAGAAAATCAAATATTTCAACTCATTTTAAAATATTAATACTATAAATTAAAGTATATAGTTTTCCTTGTAAAGTTTAGTATTTGAGGTGAAACCTGAATGAATGCTATAAATATCAAATAAGGAATTGGGAGATAGAAAAGGAAGAAAAAAATTGAAGTATAATAAGGAAAATGATATAATGTCTTAATAGTCGACAACTTCTAGAAACTTAGTTGTATTTCTTTATTTCTTATCCAATTCCACTTAAATTCAATTAAAATTATAAGTTTTTACCAAGTTTAACATATAATCTCAATCAAAACCGTAAACGTCTACATAAAAATAATTTCTCATACCCATAGAATTGTATGAGCAAAACTGCAATTTTGATAACACTTGTCTCATCTCAAGAAGAGTCCTTAAAAGGATCTATGGAGAGGATAACTTATATGACCATCAACTGTCAAAACAATCCTAGCATGTTGATGGCTAAAACTCTAAAATTACTTTAGAACTCCTCCTCATTTGATAATTTATAAATTGAGAGAAGCATTGACATGCTATTAGATAGTTATCATGAAAAAGTAAATATAGCTTAGAGTTAAAAAAAAAATAAAAATAAAAATAACATTTCCTTAACAATAATTGATTGATACTATATGCCTCCTCCACTGATTACATGTGCATTCGAACTCTTTAAAACTACTTGCTCCTCTTCTCTATCTCTCATTCTTAATCATCTCGTACATGCCATTTTGTATCATTCCTTTAAGAGCATATGTAGCACATGAGACTAACTACAACTGGATCACTCGTCTATATATTCCATCCCAACAAATAATGCATTCCAACAGTATAAAGTAAATAATATGATAGTGATTTCACGCCATAACCAAGCATGGGGCTGACCTAACCTAAAACTGGCCTCAACTTACTGGTTCCTAGGTCTAAAATTTGCAATTCAAGCCGACTATCACAACATCAGCCCATTTCATGAAGTAGTTTTTAAGAAGACTAGGTTCAACTTAAGTCATCAGCAATGTTCAATAAAAAAATCTAGATGCTGCAGAGAATATCAAATACAAAAGCTAATCCAACATTACTAAGAAATTAGATTTTTCTTTCAGTAAAAATCTAAATATTTTAAACTAGATATTTAATTTTTCAATTATATATTTTATTTCATCTTGTCAATTTTATTTTTTTTTTTGCATGCTTTTTTTCTTTTTGTTTTCCCTAAATATTATTATCCCGATGGTCCACAAGCAGGTTTGGACACATCAAGGCGTGGTTGGTTTTCAAGTTCGGTCCGGCAGCCATGCCTAGGTTTATTTCACATTATAGAGATTTACTATGTATAGTAAACAATAAATTATTTTACTTCACTGTTTTAGATAACAATTATCCTTGAGAAGCACGTTCTCTATTTCATATCATTTTCTTCCATGAAAGTAAATGAATTTTAGAAATCTTATAAGGTAAGTTTATATATCTTTTTTTATCATCTAGAAGACAACCACACATATTGGAAAACTTTTACGAAATAGGAAAATAAATTATAATTGGGTTTTTATACCTAACTTTTTATTTATGAGTCCTCTCGTATAAATTGCTTCGATCGATATAACATTTTCTTATCAAATAAAATTTATCTCCTCTAAAAAACATAAATGAATGAATAAAGAAAACTTAGCTGCTAACGATTTGGTCATACACTACAGCAGCTCATGCATCTAGTTGTCAAATTTGTTCATATATATGTATGCAACTCATTCCAATAACGTTTCTTGTTATGCGTTGAATTTTACATACTGAGAATCAAATTTTCAATACTCCCGCATAAAATTCAAATTGATAAGAGCCACAAATCTATTTGTACTCTCCTCCCACTAGTCAAAACTGTACGTGATGCATCTACAGTACTTATGGCAACAACGTTATGAAACTATATATAGCATAAGAAATGGATTCATACTGAAAATTCTTACTTTATAATATGGATAATTTATATACATTTTTACCCTCCCATTTGAATGAAGAATGTTTTCCGTGAACTAGATTTGACAATTAGATTAAACGGACAAGAGATGGAATAACAACATATAACTGCACATCTTGTGTAATTTTCCTCTTTTTTCTTTTTTCTTTTTTAATACGCAAAACTATTTATGCAATCTAACACTAACTCATCTAGAGCCATAAGATTAAATTAAGTAACTTTGGGTTATTGCAATATCGGCAAGTGTTATTGTAAATCATGTAAAGTTATTGGTCTAAACCTTAAATTAGATCTAAATACTCTAGATGATTTCATGAGTCGATAAGACTAAATAAGTTAAAATTTTCATTAAATTATGAATTTAAATATATTATAAATAATAAAAACCCTAGAATTTCAATCGAAATTTAAATCACATACAAAAACCCTAAACCTTATGCAGGCATAAGTACCTAAGATAAAACTCGAATTTAACAAAAACCCTAAAACTATAACTTTAAACTTATAAAATAAATAAATTTACCCCAATAGTAATAAATTCCTAAACGAATATAATTATCGATCAGTACATGTAATTGCGTGAAATTGTTAACAAACGCATTAAAATAGCTTTTAAATATTATAAATGTAACGGATAATAATTTAATTAATAAATTTTATAAAATTTCAATATTATTTCATAATTATTAAATCTATAATTTTTTTTTATGTCTAGAAAAGTTTAATTTCTCTTGATTTTTTTTTTCCTTTCCCCTTTCTTTTCCCTTTCTTTTTCCTTTTCCATTTTCTTTTCTAATTTTTTTTTTCCCTTGCAACGTTAGTTTCCAGAATGTGGTTTAGCTACTGGTGTGTGTGATTTTTTATTTTACATGTGACTAATTAAAAGGATAAAAACAAGTTAAATTAATAAGCCACAATCACATCAGTTTAATGCTCTCTTATCATCTTTCCTTTTTCCACTATATAGCTTGTCTTCTCAGATTATTTTCTTTTTGGTTTCAAGTCAAACTCAATTGACTCCCATAGAACTCTACCAAAAGTCCGCTTTCTTTTTCCCTTCGATCCACTTCTTTTTTTCAAATTTTTACTTGCTTCTCAACAAACATAAGAAAAAGAAGATACATTCCAATCCATTACTTATCAAATTACTAAGAGAAATAGATAGGCAGTATATATATTATATTTATTTTGTAATAATTATTTATATGTACTCTTTTATATATATGTATTTTGTAGGATCTCATATGTATCATAAGAGTATATGGTGAATTTATATGTATTCTATTATTTTTGCAAAGAAAGAGTGTATTTACATGTATTGGAAATTATGGGAATTTAGCATTACACCATGTACACATGTTATCATATGTATAAATTACTATGTGTACATATATATATTATAATTGATTATATAATATTTGGCATCAAAAGGATTTGTATATATGTATATCTATATATATATGCATATGTAGCATGTATAGTATTTTCTTTATAGATACATGTATAGGTAGAAATACGTGGCAGAATATATATGTATGTATATTAAGTATTTTCATTGTGTGTGTGTGTGTGTGTGTGTATATAAATAGGTGACCTAGTACATATATATATATTTGTGTGTGTGTGTGTGTATAAAGTACAAAAATATAAGTATAATATAGGTATAGATATTGTATATGTATATATATGCGTATAGCACATATAGTATATTTAGGGCTATATTATTTAATTACATAAGTATATGCATACATATAAAATATGTATGTTAAGGGTATAGTATATGTATAAGTATACGAGTATATTTAAATAGTATATATGTAAAATACTATAATATTAAATTAATAGATAAATTAAAATAATACATATAATTATGTAAGCCATGAATTTGAGAGAAAGAGGAAAATGGTTAATTTTCAAAATTTAATGAAATAAAATTGTATAAATATTAAGTAAAATACAAAATAGGAAAATTTTGGAAAATATACAAAAGTCATGTAAATGACACGTAGCACATTCCCATGCTACCACATCAGTAATTAACAAAATTTAATTAAATTCATAATAATAATAATTAATTACTTAGAAAATTATTAAAATAGCAAAATTAAACTAAATAAGTATTACATCTTAAAAATAACAATGTAAGTAAATCGTGACAAAATAGAATTAAAAATAGAAAAATTACAAAATATAAAATTTAGGTATTTATTAAGTCATAAATATGTAAAGAAAAGCCTAAAATAATAACTTATAATTAATTAATCCAAAATAATAAAATTTGTGATGTTTTTACACTGACGAAAAATGCAAGTTATAACATTTAAAACGAACTCACTATGTAAACATATGCTCAAAAACAAAACAAAAAAAAAATCAATTATAAAAGCATGAATACTAAAAATAAAATGAAAAAATTATATAAATGAAAAAATTATATACAATTAATAAAAGAGTTCAATCAGAGGAAAAATAATAGAAAACCTAAGTAGATTTAGACAAGTAATTGCCTAGAATAACTAATTCACTTAGTTACTTATTACCGTTTCCATTTTCTAATAATTAGGTCATCCTAATGCGAGTTTGGATTTTCCTAAGGATTACTACGACGTATGAGAGACGTCATGGCCGAGTAAGTAGTTTCTATAACTCCATGCTTATTTATGTTTATAGCTAGTAAATCTAAATAATACTATTAATTGGATATTATGTAGGGTTAGGAATATGCATGTGAATGCTATTATTTGTTGAACAGTGAAGTTACTTTAATTACTAATAATAAATTGTTTATGGCATAGTAGATTGCATAAGAATTGTATTGTTTGTAATATTGACTAGTCATATAATAATCAGACTTAACTATATCTGACTTATTAAGTAAATTGGAACATGCATCAGCACGCATTGTATAAATTAATTTTGGCTATCACATTACATGGAAGTAAAGAGAAACCATACGAGAGTTGTTAAATTTATGAATATAGTGGTTTAATACGGTGTACCCGTATAATATGACCTTACCCTAACCGATGGAAGCACTAAGCGTTTGTGGTGTCAATCGCTTAGTTAAGGGTTGAGTCTAGAAGCCTTCATTCAGGGATAACTGTAGGTTATAAGGGCTCACTCATAATTATACTTAGAACTTAATTTATTTGAATACGAAATGCAGAGTTTCATAATAAAGTAAGTTTAGGTATAACACTCGAATCTGATTGGTGTCGTATATATTCCAACCTTGACTTTAAAGAGCATTAAATTTGAGTTGCATATATATTTGATTGGCATTCTACTTACTCATGCATTTGTATACTTGATTTAATGTATGTATAACTTACTTATTAGTATGGTTGAGAGATTAATTTATTAGGCTACTTAGCTTATACCCTTATAGACTTTTGTTGTAGAATTACCTTTTTATAGACGCCAGTCGCTGGATGCTAAGGGTTGGTACGGGATCTTAGGTAGGAATGAGTAAATCTAAGAATCAAGACAAAATAAGTAGAGTTCCTATGTCATTTTGTTATGACTTTATGTAGTTATTATACTTTTAACCTAGAGTAATGTAACTTATGTACAATGTAACTACTTTGATCTAAATACTATGTAAATATATGTATGTTATGACATCATTTCTATCTAATTACTCTTAAGAAGCGTAACCTTGTATGTTGTATGAAGGATCCATGATTCTGTGGTCTTTAATGGAATATACAACATTTGCCACAACTAGGCCGCCTTCGGGTCATGACAACCATACATTATTTTGAGTTAAAATTAAAAAAAGTAATAATTACCCTCTACAAAAGAAAGTTGGACAATTGGAACTATATATTGACATAATTCACTATGCTACCAATTTATAACGATACTATTTTTACTATAGATGTACTATAGATAAGCAATTTATATTATTGTATTGTGTTTCATTTTCATATCTAAACAAATTCATATGTGAAAAACTTCAACCCATGACATGACCCATTTATTAATTATGTATAAAAATCTATACTTGTAACCTAGCATTTTTTGTGTTCAGTTTAAACCTTATTATTGGGGTTAACAATTCGTGTTATTATGTTGTATCTTGTTTATGTTAGATTTAATACCGTTTATCGATTAAAAAGATATTACTAAATCTATAAAATATAGATATAATGAGAAAAGAACAATAATAATATTTAAATTTTACAAAAGCAAATAGCATAGTAATTTCATACTTAATAAAAAAATTATAACCCAAACAAAAGTTTTTAGCAAAGCAAAATATTACTATATATAGAAAATTCAAAAATTTTGAGTTATATAATATCGTTGAATTAAATGAAACCATTTATTAAATGGACATTAATATTATTACTAATGTTGATTTCCAAAATCTCACATTATTTTTCAAATATTTAAGAGAAATGGTCAAAAAATTTATACATGAGTTTATAATTTTTTGTGAGTTTAAACTACAATGCAATAAGAAGAGTATATAATATTACCAAATTTAAGTAATATAACATTATCAAATTAAGAAGAACCATGACTTAAATTGATATTAGTATTATTATCATAGTTAATTTCAAAATTTATCACATTATCTATTGAATTTTTAAAAGAGATAGTTAAAGAATTTATACATGAGTTTGTAATTTTTTATCAATTTAAACTATAATATAAGAAGAAGAATATATAGTTAAAAATATCTAATACTTTTAAATAAGATCTCTCACTTAGAAAGAAATGATTTATGAAACAAAATGCAAATATGGCAGAACATGTAGTGTGTCTTATATCCCATGTCCAAGTTTAGAAGCTTGACCCAAACCCTGACATGGATTTAACTATGCTTAAATGGGTCGGATACATTTATGTCTCGTGTCAAATTTTCTCATACACTAACATATTTAAATCGTATTGTATCGTGTCGTATCTGAATACATTGTATATAAGTCCCAAATTGCCAACCTTAGATCTATTCATAGTTGTCAAAATCATAATTCTATAAGTTTACAATTTTAAAAGGTTTTTGTAAGTTAACTCATGTATAAAATTATTTTCTTGTAAAAGCTTACATTTTTAACCAATTTTACATGTAAAACTCATTATAAACTTACGTTTTTAATCAAGTTTATCGATTCTACATATATAAGTTAAATAGTTCAATTAGGCTTCTATTAGCTTATTAACTATTAAGGCATCAAATCATCTTTTCTATCCTATTACAATTATTTTCGTCTTTCTCTTTCTCCCAATTCCTTCATCAATATTCACAGCTTTCCTCTAAGTTAATGCTTCAATAAAGTTTATAAAAAAAACCATACATTTAAGTTTACACAATTAACAACTCAAAATCAATTGAAGGATTTGGCTTTTTTCAATTCGTTGCTTTATTCCAGATAAAATAAAAAAAAAAAATAGTTTTGACCTTACTCACCTTATTCTTTGAAGGTTATGTTACAAATTAAGAATTTTTTATGTAAGAAGAAATTAATTTCTCTATTTCTTTATTTCCATTACGTATTCATAGTTTAAAAAAAAAACTATTTTATATAGGTTATAAAAACCTACATTTGCATGTTTTAATTTTTAAGTTCCAATTCTATATACTCTTTAGCAATTCTTGGTAAAATCACAGGTTTGATAGTCTTGCATCTATTACAATATGTTTTTTCACCTTATAGCTTGTAGAAGGTTATATTGGTAATTAGGTTTTTTTTTTTTTTACTCAATTTAATGTTATAAACCAATTTAACAAGTTAATAAAAATGCTCAAAAATAAACTAGCTCAATCAAGGATGTATTATGGAAATCTAGCTTGGTATGTTTGGAATAGGGATTGTTGGACTGGCTTTTCTTGTATCAATGTTGTCTCATAAGCGAAAAATAATCTCGAAAAAGGCCTTTCGAAGTACATTTAAGCCTTATTAGGCTTTAACAGGCAACAAAAAGGCTTAACTAAGCCTATATCTTCTAATATAAGAAAATGAGCTTTCTTTTATATGCTTCAAAAGACTCGGGTACAAATTTGGCTCAAGTCCAAGCCCAATCCTAATGCCTATAAGTTATACAAGAGTTAAAGCTTTAATTTGGACCATCAATTGTCAAAGGTCAAAATACAACTTAATGTCTCTCATCATTAGCTCATCTTATCTGTCCATCTCAGCTTCATCCAACAGTTCATATTACGAATTAATATTTATATGTAGAAGTCTCATCATTCTCATTTGCAACATTTGAAGCATTGCAAGTTTCAAACAAACACCATTACTTTGCTAGAATTGCTCTACAAAAGATTAAACATCATGATTCAACAAAAACAAATCAAGAACACACCAATAACATAAAATTCAATGTTCTTTCACACATACACTTCAAGAGTATAAGCTTGCTAGTTCCTCGTCCCATGCCTCTATCCAAGATCATCCATCCATATGTCACAGACCAAAACTTCATTAAGATCTAACTACATGAGCATTTGATAAATCATCAACAGCAAACCCACCATACATAGTTATGACTTGTACAATTAAAAAAAATCTAAAAGTATGCAAGAAAATCATTTAAAGTTAGGCAAAAGATGGTACTTTTTGCCCCGATACCCTTTTCATATAAAGACTGTTAAAGGGAGTAAATGAACTAAATATGAAGATAACTAAATTGTAAGAAAATGTATTTAGTAAAAAGCACTAACATAATATAAAAGAGGAAATCTACAATATAGTACTCCATCAAATTTTCTCGAGTTTGACCTAATTATTACCAAAATGTTGTTAATCATATGAATCTGGTGCAGTAGTTAACCATGCATGTAGTTTAAAAGAAATATATTATATTAAACATGGCATCAATTAAGGCATTAAGCTTCCTTCTACCAACCATTGCTTTTATGTACATTAGCCCTTTGCATTTCTCAATAGCCTACATTTTCATGGCAAGAATATACTACGACCAGAGTCGAGTTTCCACTCTTAGGCTTGGTAAGGCATATTGTAAAAATAACACTTTAATTAGGGTTAGTAATTCGTATTATCATGCTCATGTCTGCATTTAAATGGATTCGTATTGAAAAACCTCAACATATGATACAACGTGTTTATTAATCATGTCTAAATACCTAGACCCGTAACCCAACCTTTTAATAAGCATGTCTCGTGTTTAGGTTGAACCCGTTTATCGATTAAAAAGTGATAAAGAAAAATTGTAAGATATTTGCATATGTAAAAGGTAAATTGACAATAATATTTAGATTATATAAATACAAATGTCATAAAGGTTTAACACTCTACATAATATTACAATCCAAGTAAAAATTTTAGTAAAATAAAGTCTAATCAAATTATAAGAAATCCCAAATTTTAAATTACATAACATTGCCTTAATCACCTTACTTATTTTAAGATGTATTAAAATCCCAATTACTAACATCTTATAGTCATTATTCTAATATTTTCCCTTAAAACATTGTCCACCGACAATTAAAGAATGATTAAATTCTTATATATGAAAAAAAAAATTATTATCTCCATAATTAATTTTCTCTACATTAAATATTAAGGGAAAATACATAAAATCTCCCGAAATTTTGACTTAGGTGCAGTTTGACTTCATAAACTTTTAAAGTATAGTTTTTTACCCCCTAAACATTCACAAATTGACAAATAGTCCCCATGCCTTATTTAAACTTTGATCTTGATGTATTAACACCCCCTAAACTTTAATTTTGGTGAGTAAATTTCTCTTAAACTTTAATTTTGATGTGTAAATACCCCTTATTTTAAGAGGTTATTTTCAACTTAGGGGATTGTATGCTAATTTATAAAAGTTTAGGGAGCCAAAAACCATACTTTAAAAATTTTAGGAGGCAATTTGTACCTAAATCAAAGTATAAGGGGGTTTTATACAATTTTCCCTAAATATTATTTTAACAAATAGTTATGATATATTACTATTTTGCTATCTATAATATGCTTTTCTTATTAAAAAAAAAGTGAAAAAGGATAAATAACAAGTGAAAAATAAAACGAGGGGGAAGGGGAGGGAGAAGAAGACTCCAAACTTCATACTTGCTTTAATAGTTGAGAAAAGATTAAAACTTGAGTTGTGAATGTCAAATCAAAATATACTTGGCTTGCAGTTAAAACTTAGATGGTAAGTGAAAGAAAAAGATAAAATGAACCCTACTAATTGAAAAATGTTTGTATTTTACTAATTTAATAGTGTCAATTATCATACAAAGTATGAACTAGGCTAGACCATTTATATATATATTTATATATTTTTTTATATTTTTTTTTTTTTTTGCTCTCTACTAAAAATGAAATAAATAAAAGAAAATATAAATTTATTTACAATAAATAGGCTCGTGGGTTAAACCCATGACTTGTTTAATAAACGGGTTTGGGACCCTAATCCGAACCTAGACACAAATGCAAACGTGTTTAAACAAGTTTAACCCGTTTATATCTCATGTTGATTTTTTCAACACTCAAGCTCATTTAAATCGTATCATGTCATATCCGAGTTTGACGAGTCAGGTCGTAAATTGCCAACCAATCCTAAATTTAATTACAAAGGCTTCCTCGTCTAACCATTCATTTCCTCTATTTTTTTTTTTTCCTTCCCCATTCGAAGAAACATAGTATAGTCTTAATATCCTTAAACTTAAATCATCCATGAGTCTCGTTACATAGAAGTACTACTCTAAACCCCATATGTTGTTCTTTACCTCCTTAGTTGATCAATCCCCATAACATATCCAAGCTTAAGTCTTCTACCCTTGTAAATAGCTAAATGGCCATGTCGTTAGTCACAATCGCTCTACTTACCACTAGCTAAGTCTTAATATGCTTAAACTCCTGATACATGGTCGTAAGAGTAGCATCTATCCATACCTCTTAGATCTCCTCCTTTGCTTCAAGAGCATCGGTTAAACCTTAAAGATCCTTTAATTCTTTTTAGTGCCTCCATTACGTTACCTCGTCTAACCATTCCTTTCCTCTATTTTTTTTTTCCTTCCCCATTCGAAGAAACATAGTATAGTCTTAATATCCTTAAACTTAAATCATCCATGAGTCTCGTTACATAAAAGTACTACTCTAAACCCCATATGTTGTTCTTTACCTCCTTAGTTGATCAGTCCCCATAGCATATCCAAGCTTAAGTCTTCTACCCTTTGTAAACCCTAAAGCCAAGCCAAGTAACCATAGGTTTGAACTTAAAACCCAAGGTTTAGGACGATCGGCTAAAGGATCCGATCAAACCCAAATTATAAACTATTTAACAAAATACCAGTAAAAATGACCCTGTAAACTTAAATTTAAGAAAGTGAGTAGTAAAATAGGAGACTATAAAATTTTCAAATTTTAAGCATAATAACTACTAATTACTGAAAAGGCAAAAAGTGTAATATAATAACTAATAAATTAGTAGAGATAGATTATATGTATACTAAAAATTTTAGAATGACCAAAATAATATTTAGGAATGTTCACGTGTACCCTACATGTATTTACGTGTAGATAAAAATACGCGTAATTGCTAAAATAGGCCGAAAATTAAGTAAATAATTAAAGAAAAATACAAAATAATTATAAAAAAATCAGAAAAAAGTCAGAAGGAGAGGTCTGCAACTGGATCAGGTCGTGACTGAAAAGAAAAAAAATTGGCCAATAAAAATGTGCCAAACTAAAAGCCTAAAATCAAGGAAATGGGCAAAAATCACATCAAATTAATGCACATTAATTACTATGTTTGTCTATAAATAAGGAAAAAATTCACAGAAGACATTTGGACAATTTGTAATCTGAGAAAAATCGAAACACAAGAAAAATCGAGAGAAATTCCAGAAAATAAAAAAAAAAAAAGAAAACTGTGCAGATTAGCAAGGTGAACTGGAACCACCACCCACCACCACCTGGGACCAAACCACCACCACCACCCTACCCTAGGACCAGCGTCTGGACCGGCCAACAGCCTTGGACCGGGTTTGGACGGCCAGAAATCCTTGAACCGGTTAGTCATTTACTCATCCCGATTTTTATATAATTTTGTAAAATTAGTTATTTTGCCCAGAAAATTATGAAACTTGTTATTCTGAGGTTTTATTGTATGTAGATTTAGGGAAAAATATTGATTTAGTTTAATTATGTCTGGAAATATAGGGTTCTTAAGAAATTGTTCAAAACCGAGCATGATTAAACCGGAAATTAAATAGGCTTAGAGATGTAGTTTGGGGCTCAAAATTTTTCTGTAGGACTCTCATATGATTTAGAACAGTGCTATAAAGCCTTTTTTTTAAAATTAATTTTCGAAAATTTTAAGTTAATTTTTAGCCCTAAAATGATGGTAAAATTGGGTGATTTGGGATTAATTAGGTAATTAGAATGTTAATTACTGATTTGGATCTTGATTAGATGATTAAGGAAGTTAATCTCTGCAGTGGAACCCTAATCCTAGCTTTTAGGTACTAATTATGGTTAATTAGGGAAATTAGGTAAAGAATATGAGAAATTAGGAATATGTGAAAATATAAATTACTAAATTTAAAAAAAATAAAGTTATTTAGATAATATTATAATTGAAATCAGAAAAATAATAAATCGGAATTAATATTTAATTTTAAGTAAATATCTTAAAATGTAAGATTTTTACACATCGGGAATAAATTCGATATCCCAATTAGGGTTAGCGTGTACCAAACAGTTAGAATACCAAAATTTCGACCCAATAGAATATTTGAATACCCGAACATAAGGTGATTAATGTTACATTGGGATTCGAGCCTAATAACGACTTAGGAATAAAAACTAGAATTTGGTTTAGGAACCGAACCCCGAAATGGAATACAATGAATTATTAATACGTGGTAGGTATACATGAGGAAAATGAGTTACATTATAAATTAGAATAAGAATCCATAAAAAAAAAATAAATACTAAAAGGACCTCTTTGCATTATAGGACACCCAGAAACAAATCAACTCGCAACTTGAGGATCGAGCGATTGAGCAAATTCAAGTAAGTTGGGTTATTGCTTATTGTAATAGAGTACTAGTTTTGTAGTGCTCGGAGACTTAGACTTGTATATGCTTGTGATTGTAAGTAGTTTGCGCATGTGTGATGTATCTGAATTCGTGCTGGAATCTGTACTGTGAGTGATTTTGTGACTGATTGAATTGTTGTGGACTTGTTTGAACACCCTAACCGGAATTTAATCTTAGTCGACCGTAATAACCGAAAACGTCATGCATTGCAACCCGTTAGGGGATCATAGGACTCTCCAACCAAATACCGACCCCTTCGAAAGGGATAGCGCAGGATTGCAAAATGGTCCCTTCTTCATCCTCAGTCGAACTAAATGACAGGAGAGGAGGTCGCGGCGGGGGTGAAGTCAATGGTTCGAAGGTAGTCGCGGGAGGAGCGAGGTCTCCATTGCACAAGCCTGGGTTTGGTTGTGAGCTGCTGCATAACATGGAACTCCTCAACCCGGATCGGAGCGGGTGAAATTTCTCTGATTTCACAACGGACCGGACTACGTTGTGCGATGACACTTGATTGTTGCATTGCATGAAAATAATTGTTTGATAATCCTGTTTGTGCTTGTATGCATTCATGAGTCTCTAATTCAACTTACTGAGCTGTAGTTGCTCATACCCTTATAGATCCTTTTGCAGGTTCTGATTTGTAATCTCTTCAAGTACCATGCCGCCCTACAATTATCCAGAGGTTAGTCTTTTTGAAGCCAGGGGTGTGAGGATCAAGTTATTTAGCTTAATGTGTAACCAGACTGACCTTGTAGTTAAAGGATGAAGACTGTTAGTTATTTTGTAAATTAGTAAACTGTAGTTATTATGTAAATCTTCCTGGGAAGCTCTGTGGACTTATTTATATGATTATCTATGTTTAATAGTAATTTGAGTTACTCATCATATTTGTAGTATAATCAATAATCGAACTGTTTACTTCAAAGCGAGTGGTCGTCGACGCCTTGTGTAGATTATCTCTATGGTAGGAACTGTGAGGCCAGTTTCTATCATAGAGTGGTTTACACGGCGGGACTGTTGCGACCTCGCGACTTCGGGGCGTAACACCCTTGTAAATAGCTAAATGGCCATGTCGTTAGTCACAATCGCTCTACATACCACTAGCTAAGTCTTAATATTCTTAAACTCCTGATACATGGCCGTAAGAGTAGCATCTATCCATACCTCTTAGATCTCCTCCCTTGCTTCAAGAGCATCAGTCAAACCTTAAAGATCCTTTAATTCTTTTTAGTGCCTCCATTACGTTACCTAAGCTCTACTATGGTTTAGTTCAAGGTTCTTTATAACTTGTCATGAAGTCCCTCCTTAAACTCTTCCATATGGGCTTAAATTGCTCTTTTACCTCAATGACATTCAAGTCTACATTCACTAACTTAGTTTTAAGAGAGATCAATAAGTCCTTGAACCATTAATAGGGTTCATAGAATCCATCCAAAAATCATACTGGGCTTTAACCTTATACTTAAAACCTACAATATTACCCTAATAGGTTACTAAAATCCCAAACCACCAAACCATTTGTCTTCTTTTCTTATCTGCTAAATAACTATTTTTTATTAAATTATTATATTGGTTAATTTTTTGAGCATGATTCAAACTCTTTCATCAAGATGAGCATGCTAAATTAGGAAGTATTTAATTGATGAAGACTTTATTATAAAGTCATAATTGTAACTTGCAACATACTAAAGTTCACAAAGTGATAATAGAGAATTCATACAACAACAATAATAATACATCGTAATAAATTAATCCCTGCCAAAGAACATCCACAATAAATATATATATTAATTTATAATTTTATATGAGGTAGCCGGTTTTCCAATGGTGTTTTTTTTTTTTTTTTGTTATCCAAACCCCATCATAGAACCCTATTAGGTTTTTAACCATGTTGGAAAATCCATCCCAAAATCATATGAGGTTTTTATCGCGATTGAATACTCTATTACGACCCATCCAATTGCATCCCTATAGATCACAAGCTGACTATATTATGAACTTTTGAGTTGATCTATAAGCTATTTGATTATTTTATGGATAAAAAGGGAAGTTGTGAACAAGGAGAAACTACAATATGGATATTTTTTGAAGTTAAGGTAGATTATAACATCCACAAAAAATTACCACAATTAAGGTAAAATGTGAAGTTCACATATACTTACAAAGTAAAATTCCCTTTGCAATGCATCGTAAAGTCAATGTTACAAGCTCTTGAAAAAAAACCACCACTTTAGAAAATATAGGATTTTTGTGAATAATAGAATCAATTACTATTGCGATGCACTAAAAATTTGTGATGTCATTCCAATTATGTCCATAAAATTACTCAAAGATTTTCTTAATTGCCATTGAGAAGTTTGTAACAGAGGATTGAATATCTAGACAAGTTCATTCATACACTACTATAGAAATTTTAAGTCACTAATTTTCATTAGTGAGATAGTCATATACATTAAGGGCAAATATTGATTACCAACATCTTGTGAAGTACATAGTGACGGTTGAAAAGAGAACATGATCTGTAGATCTTTTATTAGCATCATAAAACATAGGGCTGATAATTACTAGCATGACACAACATGACACACAACACAATACACAATATGAAAACACTATTACGATACAATTGATCTCTACTCAATTTTATATGCTTTGATGCTGACATGAAATAATATATAGACACGACCCGTTAACACAAATTGTTAACTTGATAAAAGGCAACCTCCACCTATATCTACTAGAAGCTTGCGAGATCGTCCTGTGCACTAAAACTAAAACTTGTAGAGGATCAAGCAGTTTTGAACATGTCCAGGCAAGTTTCAGAATTGAGCCCACTATCGTAGAATTTCTTAAAATATTCTTGATATGTAAAACTTCTATATATAGGAGGATGGTTGGCATCAATGAGCTCTTGAGCAGGTCCCATGATGGCATCCATTGATGGACAGTAAAACGTTGGGATAGATATCCTATCCCTTGTGTTGTTCACCACTGCCCTGTGGAGTATACTCTTGTACCGATCATTGCTCAATACCTATTAAAAGGATTTAAAATAAAAAAAAAAAAGAAAGAAAAAATTGAAAGTTATTTAGATTTTGGCCTCCTTGCAACCTTTCCCTTAACCCTAATTTAGGCTAAATATAACATCTAAGATAAAACTGATGCATTTTTGCTAATTACGTATAAGAAATCAATCCTTTTTTTACTAAAATATTTTTTCAAAATGCGACTTCAACTTCTATAATTTTTAAAAATATGTGTAAAGATTCTAAATTGTTACTAATATTCTCCACCGTTACTATTTATAGTCTTTCATTTGCATATTTTCAAAAGTTATAGAAAGATAAAATTACACCTTGAAATTTTAAAAGGCTCTATCCTTCGAATTTATTTAGTCAACCGAGACTCCTTAGCATCCATATGGAAAAGTAAATTTAAAAAAAAAAAATAAGCAGCTGAAAAGACATATGTAGTGAATTTCCTGTCTGTATTGCTTTCATTACTTGTAATTTATATAATCTTCATAGTGGTAAATCAAGTCCCTAAAAACAATTTAATGGTAAGAAAGCAGCAAGACCACACATACCTTCATTTGATCACCAATGTTAACTATGAAAGTATTGGGAATGGGGTTTACAGCAACCCACTTTCCTCCTTTCAGTACTTGGAGACCAGGAACATCATCTTGAAGAAGGATTGTGATCAAATTACAGTCAGTATGCCCAGGTACTCCATAAGTAAGCTCTGGCTCTGGACATGGTGGATAATAGTTCATAGCCATGTGCTGTCCATGCTTTCCAATACTCTTGCTTAGGTGATCCTTTTCAAGTCCCATGCTCTCCGATATTGCCTCAAGTAGCCTCAGCACCAGTCCTCTAATTTCTGTGCAGTACTCAGCTACTACCTCCCTGACAAAAGAAAAGTTACTTTTACATTAATATTAATCTCCTTTTTTATATATATGGGCCTACTTAGCATGTGTGATGGAGGATAGAAAATTTACAAATTTCTAAGATTAATTACAAATTATGTGAGAATATAAAATAGGAAAAATTATAAAAATATAGCATGTGTTAAATACTTTATAAACTCATGACCTATCCTGTTATTTTTCTTTTGACAAAGTAGTGATATACAACATATAACTTACATTTCATCGCTTTATATTTTCTTTTGACACGTCACAGCTTATAACTCATTTACAATAATTAATTCTAATAAGATAATATCACTAAATATAATTGAATTAAATAATAAAATAAAAAATCACAAATTAAGAAAAGAAAAGAAAATAGGAATAAAACAAAATCTAGGAAAAAGCAATTTTGCAGCTACCATAAGTTGGATTTAGATCTTTTAAATTTACATTCCCTTAATTTTTCTTAGTATAGACTTTTAAGATACTATCATGAATAATCAATGGTTAAAATAATAGAAAAATTTATAAAGTTATTGGAACTTCTTTGCAATCAAGAAATGTAGATTGAGATGCTCTGAATCCTCCCAACATTGAAGCACATAGTTATTAAAATTGCAAATGAACAGATAGAATTTTATAAGTTAACAATTATATATATATATATATATATTAGTTATAATGAATGTAAAAATAGTTTACTGTAAATTCTTTATAAAATTATGACTTCAAGTATACAATTCTATATACACCTTCTCATTCCCAATAGAATAATCAGAGTTTGATAACTATGCAAGCATCACTTTCCTCGTGTTCGTTCTTCGGGATGTGTATTCTTGCTCTTGTTGCATGCATTAACGGAAGATTGGTTATTGAACTTGTACCTGAATGCAGGAGGGTTTGAAGGCCATTCGTGCACAAAGTCCTCAAGAGGATAACAATGGAGCCTCAAATAATCTCTCCAACTCGAGACTTTCTCCGTTCTAACGTTAAAGCTTGTCGAAAGTCTTGTTGTCTTCATCGGGTCATCTGAATAACTCTTCAACCTCTCGCTTTCAGGTAATTGAAAAAATTGTCTTGTCACTTGCATCATTCTATCCACCACTACACCCTGAACACCATGGTTTTTTATCTGTCAATTTTAAAATCCGACGTCAAGGTGAAGTTTCATGTATGTGTTGTGCATGGACTACACATTTCATAAATTTTCTTAAATCATACATGACGAAAATTTTGAAAGATGATTAAAGTACCTGAAAGAAGCCATATTCTTGACAAGCTTGGCTGATCTGCTTGATTATGTCAGCATGGTTTGGTCCATTATTAAGGCCTTGAAGATCAATAAGAGGGACGCAGTCATCCTTTGTTTCAACTTCGGCAAAATTCGGGCGGTCAGATTCCGGCCGGACATAGCTGGAAGGAACATGTTTCAAGCCGGACGCAAGATCGGTGATCAAAACCTTGGAAGCCATGACTTCGGATTGTGAGTTATATAAGATTTTCTCCTGGGAGGCTTTATATGCTGTGCAGGTGATACCTGAATAACGCTATATATATAGACAGAATGGTGTAATATTTTATTTACTTTTTGGGTGAGTACGGTACGACCTAAAAGAAAACTTTATTTATACATACACCATACACATGCTGTTTTTTCAGAGGGATGGAACTCGGTGGAAATTTAAGGAAATTGGTGATGGAAGGAGATTATATGTTTGTCTCTTTCAATAAATGATGGAAATGGGATAAATTGGGTACAAATAAATGGAATTGTTTTCACTATAAGGCTTTTATCTCTAAATACATAAAAATAGATACAATAAATATTACATACTAAGTGTGCATAATGTATGGTTTATAAATATTAATAAAATATTAACATAAATAATAATGAAAGAAATACTTTTCAAAATAATTATCATGTGTAATTTGTATACATTATATATATCAATATTTTATTAGTATTTATATACTATATATATATAATAAGTGATATATTATGTGCACATGAAAAAATATTCAATAGATATTACATGCTACCTCTATATAATGCATAATTTATTAATATTAATAAAATATCAATATGAATAATAATGGAGGAAATACCTTTTAAATTAATTACTATACATAATGTATACATATCATGCATATCAATATCTTATTGATATTTATATGCTGAATCGTTCCTAAATACATAGAGAAATAAAAGAAGATGAATAAAAAGATTGAAAAGATATAAAAAAAAAAATCCTTAAAAAGGGAGGAAAATAAAAGAGAAGATAATGTAATAATAATTTAGTTCAATTATCATTTGGGATTTTTCTTTTTGTTCACCAACATTATTTTCCACACACGGAAAACAAAAATAATTCCATCCATTTCCTTTCTTCCACTCTTTATACCTAAAGAGTGGTAAAAGTTTCTTTATTTTTCTTTCCACATATTTCTCTTCATTTTTCACTTTTCTTAAATGTTACGGAACATCATAATGATTTGGCTGACAAATGCATCTCACTTTAACGGTTATAAATATAAGGAATCTGATTTTTTTTTTCTTGTTATAAATAAAAAATTAAAAAAAAAATAAAAGAAAAAAGAGGAGGTATTATGAACTTGCAAATTAACTCTTGCCAAATCTTCATGTTTCAAAATTGTTTTCGTGTGTTATAACATATGTTATGAATCGTATAAAGTAAGGCTTAATTTCTTTTTGTTGGTAAATGGGATAGGAGTTATTACACGCGATCCTATCTTCTGAAAATTTTTCTAAGCAAATAAAAAATAAGATTCTTGTGGACTACTACTAGAGCACTTGTCGTTCAATTGTATCAAAAACGATTTTGCCAGGAGTGCCAACATGCAATACAAATATGGCTTGATTCAATTTTATTACATTTATAAGATATTTAAAGAGTATATTTATTATGATTATGCTGATTGGAGACTTAAGAGATCACATTAGTAGCACATTGACTTCAAATTAATAGAGAGGTAATTGAATAATTATTCCTAAAATAATTTGTAATCACTTGCATACTTGAACAAAGAATAACTAATCCAAAAGATTTTTCTATTGCTCCTCCATAGAGAGCCAATGTTGCCTTCTATCCTTGCATCAACACTAATGCCAATATTACTACTACCATCATCACCTAAGCCTCTATCCAAAACATCATGTGACCATCATTATCACCATAATATTGGTGATGATAGTCATTTAGTCATGGTAACAGTAGTGTTTATGGTGATTGTAATGGTTTTTTTAGTGTAGTGAGGACAACAATGGTGAGGGTGAAAAGTTATCATGGTGATGTTAGTGGTGATCATGGGATAAGCATAATGACATGAAGGTAAAGGAACTAACTGGTGGCTGCAATAGTGTTGGCAATAATGATGGTGTTTTCAATGAATGATATAATATAAATTAACATGGACCAACCCTAACGAGAGCTAGTCAACTGTTGTTGGAGGGCACGATTAATTGTGGGTAAAGGT
Organism: Lumnitzera littorea; assembly: GCA_024138015.1. Taxonomy (NCBI): domain Eukaryota; kingdom Viridiplantae; phylum Streptophyta; class Magnoliopsida; order Myrtales; family Combretaceae; genus Lumnitzera; species Lumnitzera littorea. The sequence goes on along the minus strand of JAMXBB010000008.1, from coordinate 1,312,815 downwards.
TGGGGGAAAGTAGGCTACTAGTCATAAATCAATCATTTGTGGCTTCTAAGTCGGTGATTCCTCCAAAACACTTCTTCTTGGTTCTTCTTTCCTAAGTTTCCAATCTAAACCACCTTTTTCCATAAAATCAAATTGTTATTGAAAAACTTTTGATGAAAACACTTTTTAGCTTAGAAAATTCAATCATTTAACAAAACTACTTTAATCAAAACATGATTCTTCTCTTATCCCCCTTAATACATATTCGGATAAAATTCTTAAGGTTGAAGGGAAAAGTTTCAAAGTAAGAAAATTGAGTTTCCATATTCCTTATTTGGAATCTCTCTAGAAATGATAATCCTAAAATCGCTTCAACCTACGTGTTTCCATGTAAATGTTAAATTGATTTTAGACTAATTTCATGTGAAGTCTCAATTTTCTTTCAAGTCTCTCCAATTGTTCAATTAAAATATTGATTTTACGGTATGAATAATGAAATTGAATAACTAAAATATTATATATTTAAATATTATTATGTAATGAAGCATGCATTGGTTATCTATTAAGTTATGCCATAATCATACAAGTTTAGCTCATGACTACGATAATTACTATGTACGAAATTTCAAGGTACATGATTCTTGATAGATATATAATATAGAAATTAATAGAATAACTTGATCTTCTTCATCTTCTTTTCTATCCTCATGTTGCCATTATAGGTGAAGGTTTTTTACTAGATCGGTCTCATACAAATCACGTGAGTATTACGTTACACATAGCCTTAGAGTAATGATATGAAGTTGATACTTAATGGGATGATTGGAGAGAGAATAATAAGGAGAAAGAGCAGGCAATCTTAAAGTTTCAAAAGTAACAAACAAGAGAGCTTAGGGAACTTGAAATGTCAACTTTGCAATTCTTGAGTAGCTGAGATCTTAACACTACTTGATCTTCAAGAGTAGAGATCTAATAGTGGAATACCATTTTTCTGATCTCTAAAGTTGTATCAAATGAGGAGAAAGGATTAAGTATTTATAAACTCTTGAACTTGATGATATCCATTAGATCATATTGGCGATTGACAGACGAGATAGAGTTTTAGTCATTCCATAATTATCTAAAATGAGTTTGCAAGAACTCAAAGCCAATAGCCTTCCTCATAATATATAAATCTACTCAAAAAAGGTTAGAGACGAATAAACTGATCCAATGATCCATGTTTCGAGTCCACCAAACTAAATCTTTCTGAATCACTCCAATATAAGTTGAAGTCCTTAAATTCTATCACCTAACCCAACGAGTCAAACCAAAATAAATATTAAGCTTAGTCTAATAATTAATATAATAAATTTTCAACTCTCTACAACCTTGAGAAAGAAACATCTATTGTTATTTAGCGCTAAGGAGTGTCAACTCTACCGACACTAATATATAGTATTATAGTTTTAATTTACTTTTCCTGTCACTTTCTCTCTCCACGCAATTTCTTTCTCTCGTATCCATTTTCCCATCGTAATATTATCGTCTGCGCATCTCCATGGTTGCCTAGTCTCCACTTTCCTCTCCAACACCTGCAGCCGCATTTTCAACTTCCCTTTCCTAAAACCGAAAACGTGATTTTCCATTTTAATTGGCCTTCTTTCCTTTTTTTTTTTTTTTTTTTCTTTTCATTGAAGAACATTTATTCACTATCTCAATTCATCTTTTTTAAAAAGATTGTTTTATGCTGCTCGGTGAATAGTAAGATCTCCATTTCTGGAGGCATGGGGCATGCACTCTAATAGGGTAATATCATTCTTTTTCTTTTTATTTCAACACTTCAAAATTAAATTTTTTTCTCAAGTTATCTCCCGTTGTACTAAAGCGGATGGCCTCCATCGAGCAATTAGAATTCAGTAATAGTTATTATGATAAACTTTCACCCTTATTTCTCTCTCTCATTCTCTTATAATTCATGTTCACAAGTAGCTTTCTAACGGCTGCCTTTTATCTAACACATGTTTAGATGGCCACAACATTTTTACCTCCTAATATATCACATATAACTTAAATGCTGACATTAAATATTGAGTTTTAGTGTTGGCTTTTTACTGCGAACCTTATGCCCTTACTTTTGCACATTAGCAATGAGATGGTATACAAGTCAACAATGGAAAAAAGGGAATTCACAATCCATCGTTCAGAGAAATGAGTCATGAGTCAAATAGGCAGAGCTTTTGATTTCAGTACTAATAGAAATGAAGAAAAGAATTATTTTGGTTCTTAGTAAGTATAAGCAGCCTATACAGAGAAAGCAAATGAAATTAAATTTTCGTAAATTGTAATAATGAGTTTAACTTATTTATAGATTTCTGTATCATAGGAAGTCAGAGATTTGAAGAGTAAACAAAAAATAAATAGATCAACAAGCGTGCCATATAAACTATAAGTTTGTGTCTCGCACAATGCCATTTTGGCCAAGAGAAGATTTTAATCAAGTATCTGCCAACAATGCTGGAAATTTAACATCAGATTTTCGCTAATATTTATTTTATTTTTTTATTTATATATTTATTTTATTTTTTATTTCTTTTTGCAGATAGGAATATTGAATTTGAAATATAACTTTGTCTTGTATTAAATCAGTTTATGTGTTTATTATATTTTATATATATATATATATATATATGATATTGAATCCAAAATGGGTGTCGCATAAAACTAGGAAAGAAATTCGAGGGAATTTGGAAATATGTGGGAAAGCACAATTAGTTGAATACATCTGGTTTCACTAAAGATATATGCATATGAGGTGTTGCTGGATCAATAGAGTTTGTATATCAGAATATGTGCTTTCCATTATTATTGCAATGTCACAGGAATTTAAAAAAACAAAGGGAGACATAATTTCTTAATTTTCATGTATTTGTTATATGTCCGTACGTTTTATATGATAAGTTATTTGCTAATTTATGTAGTCTTTGAGAGGAGGGGAAAAAAAAAACACAAAGAAAGAAGTTTTTATATGATTTCTTTTTTCCTTCGCCCAATATTTTAATATGAATAGCATTTGCAATTTTTTTTTTTTTTATTTCTTTTGGGACAAGCATTGCCCTAAAAATGAAAATGAAAGCATGGGTACAAGTTCTAATTACACCCTATTTAATATTTATACAAAAAAATTCCAGCATTTCTTTTTCAAAATTATTCTTCTTAATCTAGGCTTCTTAATTAATTAAAAAATTGATTTGATTCCCTCATTTATTTTTTTAATCTTAGGCGTGCGACACAATGTTGCAATGAGGGTGGAATTCTTCACACTGGAACGCCAATCTGAAATATGCAGGTAAATTTCTTTCCATTCAGCGTGATGGCCTTGGTGTAGCTTCTGACACGTGGACTAGAAAATTAAAATTTGCCTATTGATTAAGATTAATAGACATGAAGCATGCAAATTAATATTGCACGGGCTGGAACTTGCCGGAACTGTAAAGTATTATTCTGGCGTAAACTCACTCAGATCGTCCATGAGTCCCATCGGACATTAAAGTACCTCTTCAAGACTTCCTAAGTAGTTTACTTCCCTGGATAACCATGTCCCGTTGGATATTAAAGTACCGCTCAAGACTTCCTAAGTTGTCTACTTCCCTGGATGATCATGTCCCCTAAAAAGTATTCAAGCTTCATCTACCATTGAGGCTAGCTGAATGCCGCTAGCTAAGTCTTAATATGCCCACGAGCAATATCAGTCCCTAACTCCTTCCCAGGTCTCATCCCTTGCTTTAAGAGCACCCGTCCGAACCTTGAGCTACCCTTCCTTCTCGCTGTAAGGCCCGTTCTGTTATCTCAACTCTTTAATCAGCCAAGAAGTAAATTTTCAAGCAATAGTATGTATATGCCCTGATTTTCCTTTTTTTTTCTTTTTTTTTTTTACTTTGAATTTTAGAAAATGGAAAATTGTAATACATTGTTTGTTCTACAATGAAAACAATTATAAATAACAACAATGATCCAACGGACAGTAATGCTTAATATTCTAGCACACATGACACCATTTGCAAATGGTGCTGCTTAGATACAAGTCGACAACTCAACTCTGATGCTCAATGAGGCAAAAGAATTACCAAGCAACAGCGATGATGGCATAATGCAAAATCAATTGTCCTAGCCTGCCATCCAGCTTAGAAGTGCCACCACTTCAACAACTTCAAAAAAAATATCAGCCACTTAGCGCTGTGCGCTAAACAGGGCTTTGCTGATAATACCTGTGGCTTCTATATAGCGCTCTACGCAGTTGGAAATACAATTATTTTCGCTCCGGCTCAAGCTTGACCCAGGCTTTGTGATGCACTTCTCAAAGCACTTTCCCCTTACAGTCTGAGGAAAAAAAATAATAACCAACAGTAAGCAAGCATATCAATTATAAGAACAAAGAGGAACAATAAGAGCATAAATAAAACAGACCAATCAGCTTGTAAAGCTCATTGTTTGCAGTCTCTTAAACATGAACAAGCCTTTTCACTTCATTGTATAGTATAAACATGTAATCTAAGGAATAGAATAAATCCACAATAATTATTACATTGTTTAGTTGGAATGAAAAGGTATATAAAAATAGATATGCAATAGATTTAAAATGACTAAAGTACCCTTATCTTCACAGCAAATCCACCTGCTACCCACTTTGACAGAAACCAGTGGAGCATTGAAATTTTCCTTCCCGTTATATTTGGGTTTCAAGAAACTGGGCGTCAAGAAAAATTATTTACTACCTTTCCAAGGAAAAAAAAAAGGCAAATTAAATAAGACCTAATCGCCATGTCAGATGAGTTCTTCAACCACATTCATTCCATCTTTTTCTTACACCTTTTCTGCACCTCCTGATACTTTAATTTACTCCACGTTGTGGTCATTGCACCGTGTGAGTTTTTTTTTTTAAGATGTGGAAGTTGTTCATTTCCTGAACTTTTTCTACATATCGTTGTAATCATCGTTGAAGGCCAAATTTCTTCTCTTCTTTCGTTTTTTTATTGTCCTTTTTTCATTATCATCTCTCGTCTTCTCCTTGGACCAGCAGTTACTGGAGCTTGTGTTAGTTCTACATCTCCTGCTCTTTTTATGAATTAATGAAACAGGGGAGTTGGGTTATGCTTTGTTCATGAAAAAAGGTTTCTATTTTCCAGTTCTCATTGGCTTTTATTTTGTGTGGATCCACCTGAGAATATTACTCAAACTTTCGATATTTTCTTTCCCGATCTGAGTTTTTCTGGTTGTGTTCATTTTTTCTTCGTTTTGAGATTTGTGCTAGTGGTTCACCGGAGTTGTGGTCAACTTGCTGGGGTTCATGTGGTGGTGGTGGTTGCTGGTGGTGTCCAATGGTGCGGTGGCTGGTGGTGTTCAATGGAGATGATAGGAAGAAGGAGAAGGGCAACAGTAGTCATTTTGATGCCAAATTGTGATTGAATGTGAAGTGAACAGGCTGTAAAAGGACAAAGAATCAAATTCAGGAATATTGTCCATGTTTGAGTTTGAAGAAGAGCTAAACAATCCAGGCTAAGAGGCTCTGCTTTTAATTTCTTGCTACATGCCTAGTTAAGAATAAGAACTCAATAAGACAAATGCCCCAAGAATTAAATGGTAGTGAATAATCAACACATGCTGATGAACCTGAAATGGCAAACTCTCTAGAATTTTAGGATCAAAGTAATTGGACAGTCAGTGCTAAAGATGAAAAAGTACGTTGTTTTTCAAGTACCTTGTCTTTCTTGATCATAAATTTAAAGCTACCTTACATGATGTCAAAGGAGAAAGGAGACAAATACAGCAGCCAACTCTTGCTGCTACCTTACATAAGTGCCATGAGTTTACATCTACAACTTCAAACACATCATTAAGAAAGCTTCTCAAAGTCAAAACGCAAGAATGGTTTTTCAAGATAGATAGAAATGCAAGCACATTATATACACTAATATTTATTCACACATGCAAAAAAACCCTGCAAAATTCCATATGATCTATGGTAGGAGCCTTTTTAATAGACTTTTCTACACACGCTGATGATGTATGCAACTTCCAAGGGCACAACTAATCAACTAGTCAAATAGCTCTACACAGCAATTAGTAGCATCAAAATGCTGATATTAATTCAGGCTTGCAGCAAGGGCCAAATTTAGATAACCCTGGACAGAGCATTGAAAGGAGAAAGTCCGAATCCCGGAACATGTGTGTGAATAAATCAAGATTTTACACTTGAATTGAGGGAATGCACAAATATACACATAATAAGTCCTTATTATAAACTCTAAAGTGAACGGCCATTACATTAAGCTATTTTGGGTTTGTCATACTATGCTATCTCTGTAAAGATAAAAATGAGACATATCAAACGGGTTGATGTATAAGAGAACTCACAAACATAATAATACAGATCATGGCAACATGGTGATTGTTTAAAGGTTTAGATGTTCTAAGGGATGAACATGCAACAAATCATAGAACTTGTAAATAATACAGCATCGAACTATGGCACACCAATCAATCATAAGTACTAAAAAGATCAGAACACAATTGGACATTCTAAAAATCTCAATACTAGATAGAACATTGGCCAAAAAGAATTGAGACTTACAACGCATCTATTCCAGTTTCAAATTACAAATTATATTGTAGATAAAGATCTTCTAAGGAAGAAAGTTTGCTAGATGTTATATTCTGGAAGTTCACCAAGCTACTTTTATGGCAAAGTGCATGAGTCCCCGGTACAGATCTATAGTCGCCTACATAGCATAAACTATACCTAACAGTACAACAATGCCTGTAGAGATACCTCGGTGCACTTAAGGCCATGGAACTCGGTTAGCCGGAAGAAATGAGGAATTAAACCAGACAAAGGACGCATTACTAGTCCAACAACAACAATTACAAGATCAGATAAATACCAAATCGTGCGATTCGTCACTGCACAAGTATTACATTATCAATCGTAGAAAATTAATTAGAAAGAGAAAGATGGCAGATTTCGTGCCATTCATACCTCAAGGAACTCTTCGGCATAAGCTTGGGCAAGCTGGGTTTTGAGCTGATCCATGAACTCATCGGTCGAGAATTGGGAAGACGACGAAGACCCCATTGAGGACGATGAGAAAGAATCCATCTTGCTTGGTTCACGACGCGTGTCAGTGTCACACGGGGTTTCGCTTTGTTTCTGATGAGCGAAATCAAAAAACCCTAGAACCGAATTTTGGAATGATAAACCCTAATTTTGTTGTAATGTTTATTGGGCCACAAGACTGAAATTTCAAGTTTTGGTCATATTGCAACTTTAGTTGGGCCTTGACCGGGCCATCGGCTGGGCTAATAAAATACTTTTTCAATTACGGGCCTAATTAGATTTGAAATTTCAGTCTAAAATAAGTTTGTCAAGATTTAAACCATACTATCTTGTTGGAAAAAAAAAAGAAGAAGAAGACGCCTATACTATCCAAAATTTGGAGGAAAAAAAAAATTCCATGATCTATAATGCTTAAGAATAAGAAAACTCGATAAATAGTTGATGCATAACTTGATCCTTTCATTCATGTCTCTAGATGATTTGTCATCGCCAAAGTGATCTTTTGAATTTACTTGGTGTAAGCAACCATGTATCTCATCAGTTACTTCCGACAATGTGGTTAAGAGACATAGACTTCCCTCATGCGGGAAGCGACGAATGCCTTCTCGACTTTATTAAAATCCTTCTTATGCTTCGAAGTATAACCAAGCCTAGTAACTATTTTATCATCTTCATGACCATTTTATTCATACACCAAAATATAGGTCTAATTGCTTAAGGTGATTAAAAGTCCTAGGTTTAAGGATAATTTACCCTTGTTCAATAATTAGAAAAAAGAAATGAATGACACAATTAATATATGGTGTTCTCTTGTGATTAGTGTTATCTATTAAACATTAACTTACAAATATGGATGAGTAGGTAAATTGTATCTAATGCTTTATGTTATCTTACCCGATCAAATAGCTTACGGAAGGATATTGAAGGTCACATGATAAATTATACGTATAATTTATTAGAAGCTACTCCACTACATAGGTTAAAGGTACAATTTCTCAATACCCTAATAAGAATACAAGTGTAATATCATCATATTTGTCCTAGAACCTACACTTTAATGTGTACATAATATAGTAGCCATATTATAAAATTATTGATTAACTAGTCAATGTACACTTGTGATGTGCATGCCTAAATTAAATAATAAACTATATATCTCTCAAATGATACTAGTAAATCACATTTGTTTATCTAAAAGAAATTAATATTTGCACAAACTCTCTTTAATATTATAAATAATAATATAGAATGTTACATAATTAGATTAGTCACTACTTAAATAAGAGAATTCAAAATAAGGAAAATTACAACAAAGAAAATAAATGTTTAGGGATTAGTTCAAATAGAAGATCAACATTTTTAAAAATTCAAATAAAAGATGAACGTTTTATAAAATAATTCAAATAAGGGATAAATATTTCGAAAAGTTCAAATAAGGGATTAACGTTTTACAAACTCGTTTAAACGAGAAATTCATAATAGCACCACTTTATGAAATATTAATTCCTTATTTAATCTTTTCGAAACATTTATCTTTTATTTGAAACACTTTATGAAACGTTTATCTCTTATTGAAACATTTTAAAACATTAATCCCCTATTTGAATTAATCCCCAAACATCCATCCCCTCTGTTGTAATTCTCTCATCTAAAATATATAGTAACGAACCAAAAGATTATAAAGCCAACATCGAATATTGGCATTTTGTTGGCTCTACACAACAAATCCATCGTGTTCTGCCCTCTCCCACCACTTTTTTCCTCTTTTTCATAATCATTATCTCATGGAAATAGTAAAAAAAGAAAGAAAAGAAAAGAAAATTGTTCAAAGGAAAGTAAGCAATTAAAAAAGTAGAATAAATTAGCAATTATATGTAATATAGAAAGCTTTTGTACAGAGGGGGTAAAAAAATGAAGCAATTATATTGTTAGAAGCATTTGAGAGCATGCATCAAAGTGTGAAGGAGTATAATTACTTTGTTTGTCAAAAATACGAATAGATGGAGGAGATACAAAAATTATTACAAATATAATAAAAATTTTATTATTTATTGTTTTAAATAAATAATATGTATCAAGCAAAGAAACCAAAGTTGCCATGTGGAGTATTGCTAATCATAAAGCTCTAGGTATTGATGGGATGCACTCCTTCTTCTATAAGCAATGTTGGGATTGCGTGGGTGAATTGGTATACGATATCATTGACATATTTAGAGAAATGAAACTATCCTAGAAGACATAAGTAAAAACTTATTGGTACTTATTCCAAAGAAAGATGGGGTAAATAGACTTAAGGACTTCTGTCCTATAAGTTTGTGCACCATGCTCCATAAGGTATAAGGGAAAATTCCAATGCATAGACTAAGGCCATACTTACAACAGCTGATTAGCCTAAAGCATTCAAGTTTTGTGCCTAGACAATCAACTGGAGACAATGTCCTAATTTTCCAAGAATTACTACATTCTCTAAAGAGGAAGAAAGGAAGAAGGCGATGGATGACGGTTAAGCTTAACTTAGAGAAAGCATGCAACCAGTTGGAGTGGGATTAGATCAGACATGTGCCGTTGTGCTTCAAATTCTCAAAAAAATGGGTTAACCTAATATGATCATGTCTTACCTCAAGTTCCTTTCATATAATTTTGAATGGAGCTATGCTATCGAAGTTCTACCCGAGTAGGGGTGTAAGGCAGGGGACCCAATGTCGCCTTACATCTTTATCCTTGCTATGGAGGTCCTTAGTCAAGTAATTAAGGAGTTGGTGATAGCTACCAAATGGAAAGCCATAAGGTTTAGGGGATCGTAGTTAAAAGTATCTCATGTTTTTTGTCGATGATATTATACTCATGGGAGAAGCTACTCCTGAAAACACGCGTATGATGCACCATGTCATGGAGGCATTTGGCATTATGTCTAAACAACGGGTGAATTATACCAAATCATGTGTCGTTTTTTCGGGAAATACACCTATTGATCTCCAACAGCGAATTTGTGGTATGTTCAATATTAATCCAAATGCAAAACTTAGAAAATACATTAGCTTGCCAATGAAGATAGGAGGACAAGTGCAAGCGTGGGACCAAAATTTGTTATTGGAAAAAAAGCGTCAAAAGCTTACGGGTCGAAAGCAAAACTATCGAGTACACCGACGAGGAAAATCCTCCTCTCCTCTATGTTGGAAAGCATCAGCAACTGCTACTCAAGAACGCCCCCCTTACCGGCAAAGACATGCAATCAACTGGAGTAAGATTATAGGGATTTCTTATGGGGAATTTGAGATGGTGTAAGAAAAATCCATTGGATATCGTGGAGCAAGATGCAGGATTAAACAATCAAAGGAGAAGGAAGGATTAGGGTTGTTAGATAAAGCAAGTTTCCTCAAGCTAGTGTGGAATTTGAAATGATCCAATTTATTGTGGGAAGAAATTATGAGGGCCAAGTATTGCTAGAATATTAATGGCCGTACCTTGAAAAATACCTTCGCAATGGCTCAAATGATGGCTAAGGAGGTAAATTGGCTGGAAGAAAAGCTAATATATCCATCTAGAAGAGTAGCAACCCAAAATTTCTAGAACAGAAGATGGTGTAAACATGGTTGTCTAATAGGACCAAGATCGAGGCAAGGGGAAGACTTATTGGTTGCTGATGCATGGCATTGGTCGGGTAAATGGGATGAGGAATGCATAGAGTATCCTATAGATGAACAAATTGCTTCAATGTTATAAATGTTCAATCCGCAGCTACAAGCAACTGATGATCAGTCAATATGCGACAATCTTATATGGCCTCATGATTCAAGTGGAGAAGTCCAAGTGAAAATTGTGTATAACATACTTAAAGAGGAGAATGTACATAAACAGCAATGTCAGGACTAGAGTTAGATTTGGTGCACCTCGATGACTTCGCACATGCAACACCTTCTCTGGAAGATTCTATTTAACAGCTCGCCAACAAAGGATAACCTCAATAAAAGTGGAATCATGGTAGATAATGCATGCATTTTCTGTCGCAATGAATCAAAACTTATCAATCACTTATTGATGAACTGTCATGTCTTCAACGGGTACTGACAACAGCTATGATGGACCATCCCAACTAATCCTAACCAGCAATACTCATTTGTTTACTGGATTAGCAGGAATTCAAAGCTGAAAAAGATCCCCTAGAATGATTACATTTGCCTAAGAGCTATACTATTCTTATTTGCAATTTGAGGCATCTAGCAGGAGAGAAATGAGAGAGTGTTTCGAGCTAGTATCGATTCTCTAGATTGGATGGGATTAATGAGAAAGGAAGTCCATGAATGGTAAGCAATAAACAAAAAGGTACGGAAGCATGAAGGAAAACAGTTAATGGCAAGCACCTAGAGCAAACCACCAATAAGGTAGATTAAACTCAACTATGATGCAGCAATTGAATGGATAGGACCTCGTGCAGCGATTGCAACAATGGCAAGAAATGAGGATGGTATAGTCTTAGGTAGCCTGATGAGAAAACTATATTAAGTTACTCCTACTAACAAATCAAGTAGTAGACGCTCTAGCCAGACATGGCTTCAGCAAGAACTTGGATGTTGTCTTTGAAAAATGCTTTCCTTTTTATGTGTCTGATCTAGTAGTTCTGGACATCGGCTTAAACCGAAGTGATATTATGTACCAGCACCACAATAGTGATGTTAGGCAGCCAACATAGTTTGTTTAGTGGCTGCTGGTTTATTTTCTGTTGGATTAATTTTTGAAGCTATTCATGTTATGATCACATTTTATAGAAAAAAATAAATAACATTTTAAATAATACTGCAACCACTTAAATAATATTAATACAACACATTCATTGTCTATTACTTTAAAATACCATCTATGCAATGCATTGAATACCTTTTATTTTGAGAAAATATCAAAATATTAAAATAATAATTTCAATCATTCATTCATCAGTCAATGAAAACCATTAAATATATTTTTTATATCCTTAAAGGGTAAAAGTTTCCTTAACAATAATCATTAACTTTCATTAAATTCTAATTAGATAAATGGAGGTTCTTGATCCTGTTAACCAAGACCATATTTTCGTAGAACAATATTGAAGAAATTTTCATTTGTTAAATTCTTTTGCTAGCATTATGCTAAAGGTAAGCGAGTAAGTGGGTAATCTTATCATACAGAATATCTATCTGGACTCTACTTGACTGAATAGGTTCTAAATAGATAATTAAAGCCATAAAATAAGTTTCGGGTAGTAATTTTCCAAGACCTATTCTAACAAGGTAAGATATAAGCAAAAAGTCAAGGTACTCTATTCCCAACTTAGAACCTGTACTTTAAAGCATTTAAGGTACGGGTTCCAAAGTCGCTACCCTATAATAGTAATTAAACTAAATTAATAAATAAAGGATGTCATCTCATCAAAATATTTTCTATTATTACTAGAGCTAAATCTAATTTGTGTATAAGAAGATTATTTTAATATTGCATATAACTTGAAGAAAAAAAATATTTTTAATTTGAATTATGTTTTATTCCATTTTCATGTTATCTCTTCATTTTTCCATGGTTAATTGTTTCATTTTATATTATCAGTATATCTATAACTATTGAATTATATAATCTTGTGAATCTTTTCTTCATATTTTAATAAACTTTATAGATCTCACATTAAGTATAATGTTATCTACTTTCATTTTTTAAAGTAGTGTGAGATGATTAAAGTTTTATTAGAAGGTAATAGAGTTGACTTTATAAATATTTCGCAAATGATAGGTTTACAAACCTCATTATATTTTTGTTGTAAGTATTCAATTGTAATTCTAGCAAGTCTAAAAGCAAAATCTGGGTCATTCTAAATCTTGAACTTTATGGGTTGTGATTGTTGTAGGAGATTCAAATAATGATCAATCACACCTAAGAAAACTCACATAATGAATATAAAAGAATTGGAAATCACACATGAATAAAGAAGAATTGAATTTTATTAAGATACTTTGTATTCACAACTCTTAAGGTAATGCACTTCAGCACTCAATATGCATTCTATATTTTCACTTTGTTTTCTCATATATTTATATCTAACATTGCACAAAATACCTCTATTTATACTTATTAACTAACCACCTATTTGACAACCGCCTCTCAAATAATTCTTATGACTATCCATCTGAATTAGCTACAACACACCTCCTTAATTCTGATTGATCTATACTCCATCGGTTTAACACCAAGCATGGCTCACAACTTTACAAATCTATCAATTTTTATAGGCTTAGTTAGGATGTCAGCAACTTGTTCTTCTGGCTTACAATATACTAATTCTAATTTCCATTATTCACCTTATGCCTTAAAAAATGAAATCTTGTTTCTACATGCTTACTTTTACCATGTGCAATAGGGTGCTTTGCCAAGTTAATTGCCAACTTATTATCAACTATCAACACCATAGGATGTTTCACTACAATTTTCATCTACTCAGGTAAAGTTTCTATCCAATCAACTTAACAAGCACTAGCTTGGGCCACCACATACTCAACCTTACACAAAGGTAATGCTACTATGGACTGTTTCTTAGAGCACCAGGCAAAAGAAGCTTTATAAACTAGAACATATCGCAATACTTCTATCTACCTTGTCTCCACACCAATCATCAGTTGAAAAGCCAAAAATTTCCTTTATGCTCCTATCAACACCTTTTGGAAATAGCAGGCCAAAATTAATTAGCCTTTCACATGTTAACATTCATTTAGCTACCACTAAATGAGAATTTGAGGGTATTACTGAACCGGCTCCATAAATTATATCTAGTATGTTATTAAATGTACACCTTAGTAAGCCAATTATCAGTTTATATAGGGTTGAATCAACCAACTTTTCACTTTCATTTTTGACAAGCTTAACGTTAATATCTACTGGAGTAGTAACACGGTTACAATTCAACATGTTAAACCTCTTTAGAAAATCGATCACAAACTTTCTTTAATGCATAAGCATTCCCTCTTTTGTCCTAGTAAATTCTAGGCCAAGGAAGTAAGATAGATGCATAAGCATTCCCTGCCACCAAAAGATCATCAACATACAAACACACCATAACCAGGCTCTTACCAGTAAGATTCCCTTTTATTTTACCTCTAACACGACTTCTCACGTATACCGTATATTCATTTAAGCACTTCTCAAACCTTTATTGAACCAAAAATGAATTAATCTTTTTGTTCCAAGCTCGAGGAGTTTGCTTCAACCCATGTAAGGCCTTCATTAGTTTATATACCATATCCTCATGACCAATAATCTCAAATCCAGGTGGTTAGTCACATAAACTTCTTCATCTAATAAACCATTAAGGAAGGCAGACTTCACATCAAGTTGATGCATTAGCCATGACTTGGAGCTTGCCATAGCCACTATTAATCAAATTGTTTCAATCCTTGCTATAAGTGCGAAGAGATGATATAGTACAGCTTTTCTTAGAAAACCCTTTACTACTAGTCTTGCTTTGTGTTTAGCTACAAACCCATTTAGTCTTACTTTGGTCTTGTATACCTACTTCACAATAATGGGTATTTTATCTTTTGGTAAAGTCACTAGCTACCATGTCTGTTCTTCCTTATATAATATAGTTCTTCTTCCATAACTGCAATCCATTTAGGATCTTTAATGGCCTGCTCAAAACTAACTTCCTTTACATCAACAAGGAGTGCCAAGTGTACTAGATTTCCTTCGATGGTTTTAGCATTATTAGGAAACACTTGGTACATCAAATCTCCTTACCGTTTACCTTACTCTATAAAGCCTTTGAGACATTTGTTGTTATACTTCATGACTATCTTCATATAGAGAAGGACAAGTAATCGTGTAATTTTCTTCCATAATGACTTTAATACTGTTCCCATGACCAACATTTATCTTGTCCCAATTCCACCATATCTCTACTAAACATCACCTTCCTTAAAATGGGTATATTGCTTAATCATAAACTTCCAAACACTCTAAAATGTTTGGTTTTCTACCTACCATGCTCCTCATGTGTTTTTGTCTTAAGCATCTTAGTTGGACATCTGTTTAAGATGTATACAACAATCATCTCAACTTCTCCCCAAAAGTAGTGTGGCATTTTCTTGCTTTTAAGTATGCTCATTGCCATTTTAAGAACTATCTTATTTCTTCTTTCTATTACTCCATTATGTTAGGGCATACAAGGAGTTATCACCTCATGTTCAATCCTTTTTTGTTCACAAAATTTTTGAAATTCAAGTGAAGTATATTCTCCACCTCTACCAATGCACAATACTTGTAATGCTTTACTAATTTTTTTTTTAGCCATCACTCTAAAACACTTAAAGTTCTCAAACACTTCCAATTTCCTTTTAATCAAATAAGCCCATATTTTCCTATTGAAATCTTCACTAAATGACACAAAATATCTATATCCTCTAAGTGTTACTGTATTTACTGATCCACATACATAAGAATATACCAACTATAGCAGATCAAATGTTCTTAAACTAGTTTTGGTCTTAAAAGTATCTCGTCTATTTACTCAATTGGCATTCTTTATAAAGTTTCTCTTGTAATTGAATCAAAGGTAGGTTGTACACTATATTTATACGTCTTAGTTGACTTAAACTCTTGAAAATAAGATGACCATACCTAAAATACCATAACTAACTCTTATACACTACTACTACCATAAAACATTGGTAACCACCTACTTGAATATCAATTTAAATGGTCCTCTTCTTAGATAGTAGAGTTCTCAAAAACATTCTTTTTTTATTGTTGAACATTGTTAAGAATCTGTCTTTCAAACTCATGGTATATCCCTTCTCTAAAAGTTGGCCAATATTGAGTAAATTGTTCTTTATATTGGGAACATACAATACATTTGAAATAAATGAATGTTCACCATTCTTTTGTCGAGTTAATATTTTTGCAAGCCCTTCAGCCATTATCATGCTATTATCAGGGAACTTCACCTTATTTCTAACACTTTCATCAAGTTCTACAAACCATTCCTTATTCATTGACATGTGATTTGAATACCTTATATCAAGATACCACAAATCAACATTTACGTTATCACCTTACTATCAAAACTAAATTTCTTTATTTATGCTTGTAAAGTGTATTCCACTGGCTTTTCTTAAATTCCTTTCATTTATGCGCTGCTCATGCGCCTTAAGCAAACTTTTGAGTTCTTCTACCTTTAATTCATCGAAGTTCAATGATTCTTCAATAGCAACAACAATATTCTCACAAAACAAGCATCATTATTAAGATGAAGATTACCATCCTATTAGGTAAATAGTACTCACTTTCAGGTCTCCATAATATTCGTAAAGCAAATAAATATACAATCTAGGATGATATTAGGACTTTGTTTGTGTCCTACAAAGTTATAAATAACAATATTATGACATTTCATTGGGTAACGCCCTAAAACTTAAAATGCCATAACACGTCACATGTCCATAGCTTCTATTGACACATCAAGCATTTAAGAACCTGTAACCTGATTAAGATTTACAAACTAATTATATGAAATCTACCAACTCACAATTTAATAACCTTAAATTTGAATTAAAGTGGAATGTCAACCACCCAATTTCCCCATACCGCAATAGTAAACGAATCTAACTGTTATAAGTAAATGAACTTAAATATGATATAACAACCTAAAGTAACAACATCTAAAGGAGTCACAGGTGACTCCAAACAATCAACAGTCTCCAAATATGTATAACATGAAACAATGACATATTATCCTTAATAGTTCACTCCTACAAGCTAAGCTACTTTGTCTTTGCTGCATCACCATAATAACAGAGATCACCTTTCTCACATAATACAGATAATCACAACTCGTATCCCTTACAAAATAACGACCATAAACTTCACACCTTGAACTTGTAGTTGAAAAACAACAATTACCCTAAGGGTAAGTTAACGCCTAGTACAAGATACCATACACATGCACATAAATATACATATAACGAGCTAAGCACACTCATGAGTATCAACGTAAATACAACAAACAATCAGTTTTAAATTTTTTCATTTAAACCCACAAACAACATAGTCTCAACGTCCTAAAACTTAAGGTTACTCATTACTCCTACATACACAATATATAAATACTATATAGATATTGGTGTTAGGTCCTCCCTAATCATCCGAGTGCCAAAACCATCATAAATCTACTTAGATCCTTTCAATGCGGGACTCCATTAGGGATAACGTTACATAAAGATCACCAGGTGTCTCTCCAACACCATTGAACCCAACCAATGGATGGTCGAAGCCAAGCACATACAGCAAATAGTTAAGTCTGAGTTTCATTTAAGTCCGATTAATATACACTAATCTAATACACAAAATCAATAGACATGTATCCTATACCTAATACTCCTATCTCAACGAGGTCTGGCACTACGCAACTCCTAATACCCGGTTACAATTACAATACTAGATTTAAAACTCAATTCATTAAACCTTAACTCAACTCAACACTCTTCCACTTTTATTCAACCCTTTGCCTTAACGTCCAAGTTTCTGAACCGCACTCCATATATCTTTTCATATCCTCCTATACACTTTTCAACATCCCATAATATATATATACACTACCCAACTATATAGACAAACATGCACACAACCGCACAATACACACATACTGCACATCCTAACACCACTCCACAACACTACCAATATGTAATCTATACCATAACCACATCACCATCGTTCCCATCTACCACTTTCACTAAACCTACACCAAAACCACAAAATCAAGAGTTCTTCAAAGAAATAAGGTAAGAACAATACTTACATGTAATTCTTAATAAAAAAAAATACCCTAAACTCAAATTATAAACGCGTAAAGCTGCAAAAATGGAAATCTTTATGATTTTTATGATATTTTCTTAAAGAAAAACGAATTTATACATTAAACATATGAAGAACTTACTTAAAATCGTTGTATCTTTATGTTTTCTTGAAGTTTCATTAGTTTTTCTCATGCCCTAGCTCCCAGATCCGAATTTTAGCTTTGAGTTTGAAAAGGGTTGAGTTGAGAACCGTAAGTTTTCTATTCCTATAGAAAAAGTAACACGTAGGGAGAAGATATGGGATTTGTTTAAGATAAAAGATAATAAGAAGTCTAAATCTTTTTGCATGACCAAATTGTCCCTGTTATCCCTTATAAATTATAAGCTATACCAGCTCTTCAAACCTTTATTATATTATTATATTCCTTCCTTTATTTTATATTTGTAAAATTTATTATTATTATTATTATATAACCTATTTTATTTTCCTTTTTTTTTTAGTTTTGGTTTTACACATTATGTCACAATAATCATATTTATTCATACAAGTATATCTTATGGAACACATTTTACATCCTATAAGATCTTTAATTTTTATCTTTTTAACTAATATGAATCAGCTTGTTTTATTAAATAAACAAATTTGTATTAGAAAACTATAATACTCATATCATATAAATAAATGGGATTTTCTATTCAAATGCCAATTACTCCTCAAAATGATATCATTATGTACATAAAATTGAAAACCAATAATTATATTATGATCTTCACAATTATATAAACCATAGAAATACAATAATGTATTAAGTTATTAGATGAAAAGAAAAAAATACTTAACAATTTCCTAACATCATTAAGCAATAAACTTTTACAATTTCCTACATTTACTATCCTTTAAATCATATAAATGCATCATCTCCACTAGCTTCAGCAACTAAATTAAGCAGTATGACATAGGAAACATTCCAATAATTGTTTATCAAAATCGTCACTCTAAAGTTAGCATATCGTAACCCACTTAACCAATGTATTTAGTACTTGCTAATATAACAATAAGTTATTCTCTAGTAAATATAACAATGAAATCAAATATGTAAATGTTAGAAACCAAAGAATACTAATTAATATAAGATGCATTGACTATATAAACTACATAATACTTATTAAAAGATTAAGTTAATCACATGCTTGCCCAAGCTTATTAGTGGAGATTTAAATAGAAAATACATATGTTGATAATAAAAAAAAAAAAAAGGAAATACACATCCATATAAATCACAAATCGTTCCATATGTTAACTACAAAAATTTATAATAACAATTAAAATATGACAAGACCACAATCGAATTGAGAAAAGAAGACATGAAATGAACAATGAATGCCCATAGGGAAACTCCTTCAATAACATCTTGGATTTAGAGGATTAGATGATCATAATTCAAAATCAATAACATATCATATATGCTAACATGCTAGAATCATAAGATAAATCTTTCCTTTTTCTACTATACATAAAAGATATTGAGATGCCATATTTTTCACCATGACAATTACAATGGTTTATGTTGAAGATGTGAAATCTTTAGGAAAATGAATTGCCAATATCTTATTACTAATTAGGAAGAAAAAAATTCTTTCGCTTAGTCATGTAGAATTCAAGGTAAGCAATTAGGTTATAACCTTTTACTAATACTATGAATGTTCTCATTTTGTTTCAACATAACCATATCAATGCCTAATACTTTTTCTAGCATCAAATATTTACAAGAGAAATTACTTTGTAAAATAGATACTATATGCAAGATAATGTTAATAAATTATGTATATCTATGGTATTTTTTATATGAATGTAAATCATAGGAGGATTACTAATCTTAATATCTAAAAACACATAAACAATGATACTATACACAAATCACTTAATGGAAAATAGTAACTTTATGGAGTAAAAACTTATCATAACCTTCAACTTTTTCCCAAAACTTATTAAAAAAACAATAACAAAAATATAAAGAAAAATAGCACTAACCTTTCAAGCATGATGCCATATGCAAGATAATTACTTTATGAAATAGATACCATATGCAAGATAATGTTAACAAATTATGTGTATCTATAGCATTTTTTATATGAATGTAAATTACAAGAGGATTACTAATCTTAATATCTAAAAACACATAAACAATGATACTCTACACAAATCACTTAATGGCAAATAGTAACTCTATGGAGTGAAAACTTATCATAACCTTCAACTTTTTTCCAAAACTTATTAAAAGACAACAACAAAAATATAAAGAAAAATAGCACTAACCTTTCAAGCATGAACTTTAAGAGAATTTCTTATATTGTGGACTTCTTTCTACATAATACCAATTCCACTTATCTTTGTGTATAACACTTTTTCATACCCTTTGCAACAAAGAGAGAAATTAGTTAAGGAACTTATGTTTAGAGAATTAAGGCATGTGATAAACTTTTAAAAATCTAACAAATAATACGTTAAAAAAATTTTATATTAGGAAACTAGCTTATGAAATTACATCTTAAAAAGATATCATATAGTTTCTTTCCAGTATCTTACACTTAAGAGCTTTCTTCTAATGTTTGTATGAAGAAATAATAAAATAAAATGGCCTAAGAATAAATCTATTTCCAAATGTCACTTGTCAATGGACAAATGTAAACCAGTAAATATTAATGGCTAATACAAGATGAAATTTTTAAAACTTGTTAGGATAACAAGTCCTCTTGGATTACACCCTTATGTCAATTGAAAGATTCGATGAAATTGTCAAAATGAGAACTTTTGTATCAACTCTAATGATAAGTTGAGGACAAAAGAAGTTCCACTTGAGGATAAAAAATACTCGTGACCTCATCTAAGCATGTTAGTAGAAAATGATACAAAACACTCAAATTTACCATACAAATGGACTTGAACCTTCCTTTAGCTAAAATCTTTTAACACTACTAATTTTGTGTAACCAAAGTTAAATTCCTTGAGAAGGGAGTGGCTAAATCCACCGTTCATGTTTATATAAGCCTTACTTAGGTTACTATAAGAGAACATCAACAAATGCATATATCAAAAACACTACTTAATAAATTTTGTAAGTTAGAGGTAATTAAAGGCTTTTATGTGGGTGACTAATGATATACCTCAACTATTATAGTTTCAGTGCATTATTGAAGGCCCTTTTATATAGTACCTTATAAACTTAATATAGCTATGCCATTTCTTTAGAAGCAACAACATGTATACCATCTACAGGTAGTAAGAGTCAAGATATTGAATTTGCAAAAAATTTTATCAATGAAAGGAAGTCCCTAAAAGCAATATGGCTTTGATTACAAACCATCGAACCACTTCTTTATTCATTTTGAATTTGATTGTGAAATAAGAAAAAAAAAAGAATGATATTGCTACCTAATACTAACGAGAAAATATCGTCAAAGGAAATTAAATGGAATACACCCTTATTCTAAAAGGCTCATTAACGTATTAGTTTGTAAAAATAAGCCATTCTCTCATGCAGTTAAAATGACTTGGATTTCAATGTTTGTCTAGTAAAGAAGTAAAAAGTATATGGCAATAAAACTTATCCAAGCTCTTATTATATTTTTAAGGATAACATGCTAAGATTTGTCTCCATTTGAAGGATGATATTCAACAAGCAAAAAGTCTAAAAAATACATAAAAATTTCATCTAACCTCATGCCAAATTAGTAAACAAGAAAAAAAAATTGTCTATCCTTCTAAAAGCACGAGAATCAAGCATTTGATCTTTGCAATTAAATAAATTATTAATTCATCTCGATTTAGTTTTTAAGATTCCTCACATCATCTTGAATAAAAAGCAAAATTTATGAAGAGTTATAAAACATTAAGCTTAAACAAAGAGTGATAAAATTGAAAATTAAGAGAAAAATGAGCTTTTCACCCTTTTAAGGACTCAATGCATTTTTTATGTGATGCCCCGAAATCACAAAGTCATAACAGTCCCGCCATGTAAACTATTCTATGATAGTACCTAGCTTCACATTACCTATCATAGATATGATTTACACAAGACGTCAACGACTCCTCGCTTTGAAGTAAACAGTTCAATTAAGAGTTTAGCGAAAGTTACAATAATTATCAAGAATTTTAGGTTAACATACATAATTAAATATACATTCCACAGTACTTCCCAAGAAATTCTACATTAACATAACAATCCACTAATTTACATAACAACTATCAATCTTTCATTCTTAAGCTATTAAGAAGACTCTAGCTATACATCCACTACTAGGCAAATTGATCCTCACACCCCAAGCTTCAAAAGAACTGACCTTTGGATAGTTGTAAAGCAACATAATACTCGGAGTATTCAAAAATCAAGACCTACAAAACGATCTATAGGGGCATGAGCAACTATAGCTCAATTTATTGAATTGAAAACTCATGAATGTATACAAACACAAACAAGATTATTAAACAATTATTTTCATGCAATGTAATAAGCAAGTAACATTACACAAAGTAGTTCGATCCGTTGCGAAATCAGAGAAATTTCACCTACTCTAATCTGGGTTAAGGAGTTTTCATGTTATGCAACAATTCAAAACCAAACCCAGGTTTGTGTAATAGAGACACTGCCCCTCCTAAGACTATCCTTCGAACCAATGCCCTCATCATCATCGTGACCTCCTCATCGTCATCGTGACCTCCTCTCCTGTCACTTAGTTCGGCTAAGGATGAGGAAAAGACCAATTTGCTATCTAACGCTATCTTCATCAAAGGTGTTGATGTTTGGTTGGAGAATCCTAATGATCCCTTAAAGGGTTGCAATGCATGACAATTTAAGACATTAGAGTCGAATAGGATTAAATTCCATTTAAGATATTCAAACAATTTCACACCAATCCAGTCATAATACACAATCAATCACAACACAAATTTCAACACGAATTCAAATACTCAAACACATGCATAAACTACTTACAATCACAATCATACACAATCCTAAGTCTCCGAGTGCCATAAAGTAGTACTCCAATACATTAAAGTAATAACCTAACTTAGTTAGAATTCTCAATCGCCAAATCACTTAATTGCAAGTCGGTTCATCTCCGGATATCCTATAATATAAATGTCTTTTTAGTACTTATGCTTTGATTATTCATATTCTAAGTTATAATATAACTCATTTCTTCATGTATACCTACTATTTACTAATGATTCATTCTACCTTATTTCGAGGTTCGATTTCTAAATTAAATTCCAGTTTTGATTCTATATTGTCTCTGACTACGAAAAATCCTAAATATGCTTAAATCCTAATGTGAAATTAATCACATTAAACTCAAGTATTCTAATATCACATTAGGTCTTAGTTTAGTGTTTTAAACTATTCGGTACACTCTAATCCTAATTAGGGTATCGGATTTACTTCCAATATGAGAAAATCTTACATTTTTTATACAATTACCTAAAATTAAATTTTGTTTCAGATTTATTATATACTAATTTTTATTATTATATTATCTAAATAAACCTAATTTTTCATATTTATTAAATTTCCAATTCCACATATTCCTAATCTCCTACAATTACTACATAATTCCTATATTAATTACACTTAACACTCCAAAGACTAGGATTAGATTTCTACATCAGAGATTAACATCCCTAANAAAATTAAATTTTGTTTCAGATTTATTATATACTAATTTTTATTATTATATTATCTAAATAAACCTAATTTTTCATATTTATTAAATTTCCAATTCCACATATTCCTAATTTCCTACAATTACTACATAATTCCTATATTAATTACACTTAACACTCCAAAGACTAGGATTAGATTTCTACATCAGAGATTAACATCCCTAAACATCTAATTACCATCTAAATCAGTAATTAATCACTTAATTACCTAATTAACCCAAAATTATCCAATTTTTCCATTATTTTAAGACTAAAAATTTACTTAAAAATTTAGAAAATTAAATTTAAAAAAAATGGCTTCATAGCACTGTTCTATGTCACTTAAGCATTTTACCAAAAAAAAAAAAAAATTGAGCTCAAAACTACACTCTTAAGCCTATTTATTTCAAATTCTAATTACATTCAGTTTTGCTTAATTTCTTAAGAACCCTATATTTTCAGACGTAATTAAACTTAATCACTATTTTTCTCTAAATTTACATACAATAAAACCTTACAATAATAAATTTTATAATTTTCTGAGGAAAATAAATAATTTTAAGAAATTGTACAAAATCAGAGCAAATGTGAGACTCACCTGATCCGATGGCTTTTGGGCCTCCAACACCGGTTCAGGTGTGTTAGCCGATCCAGGCAGCTGGAGTGGGGTAGTGGTGGTGGTTTGGTTCTGGGTAGTGGTGGTGGTTTGGTTCCAGTTAGTGGTGGTGTGTGGGTTCGGTTCACTAGCCCCTTCTGCACAGATTTGCTTAATAATTTCCTAAACCCTAATTTTCTTCTCCAAATTTCGGTGCTCTCAATTTTTTCTAACTTCTAACTATCCAAATGAGTTCTGTAATTTTTCTTGCTATTTATAAAGCTTTGTACTAATTATTATGCATTTAATTGGACAAGACATTGCCCAAATCTCTTCAATTTTGCCTGTTATGTTGCTTATTTTTTATTGGTTAATTTTTCTTCTTCACTTCCTGACTTGCCACGATGAAATCCAAGTCATTCCCTATTCCTATGATTTTTTCTTAATTATTTAATAATTTTTTTTAATTATTTAATGAGTTTTTAGCTAATTTAAGTAATTTCGTATATTTTTATCTACACGTAAATATATGTGGGGTACATATGAACATTCCTAACTATTATTTAGGTCATTATATGATTTTTAGTATACATATAATCTATCTCTAGTAATTTATTAGTAATTAGATTATACTTTTCGCTTTTTTGATAATTAACAAGTATTATACTTAAAATTTAAAAATTTTATAGTCTTTTATTTTATTACTTATTTTTTTAAATTTAAGTTTACAGGGTCATTTTTACTAATATTTCTATCTAAAGTTTATAATTTAGGCTTAATCGGATTCTTTAACCGATTGCCCTAAACTTTGTGTACTAAGTTCAATCCTATGATCATTTGACTTAACTTTTGGGCTTACATTTCTACCCTCAAAAAGCTACAACTACAAGTAGCCAAAAAATGTTACCAACCCAAGAATTAGATTATGCATTTAGGTCACTACTCATTCAACATATTTGTAGCACTCAAGTCATTGTATATTCTTATAATACAAAATTGAATTCCCAACTTATCTTAGGCACAATCTCATTTTCCACATGAGTTACATTTATTAGTTCCAAGTGTTACTTTTAATAGAGTCCGATAACTCCCCTTCAAATTACCTTCTTCACAATTATTAGTTTCATAATTTTAGCTTACCTTTCTAGATTGTTTAAACACTATCTATGGAAAAATCATTTTACTAGAATCTGACATTCATACAAAGAACTAATATTTCACCATATTTTTTATCATCTACATGACAACTACCAAATTTCTTTATAATAATTCATATAAAGAATTACTACTTCACCAACTAAAAATGGATAAAACCCTCTAAAATGCAAATAAGATCCTATAAAACTAAAATTTAAATAACATTTTTTCCAATATAATAGAAGGAACAACTATAGAATACATACACTAACCAAAAGCAAAGGAACTAAAGCAATATCATGTACAAAATGCTAAACGAGGTTGAGAATATTGTAAGGTAAAATAAAAAAAGGACGTTAAAATATTCAGTTCCTATCAACTAAAGAAAAGTGAGAAACCATTACTTGGGTATGTCCACTTTTAAGCATTACCATCAATCTTCCTTCACTTACTAATCACTATAAGCACAAATTTTTCAAATTTTGGCCTGATTACAAAACTTCTAAATAAGCAAAAAGCACAACAATCAAACAAATCCATATATTTCCAACATTTAATAAAAAAAAAAAACTCTTTTTTCCTATTTATTTACTAATGCATTAAATATTTTTCTTAATGACAAACCCATGAAGATATAAGCCAAAAAAGGGATATTCAAATGTGTAGCAAAGTGTTAATCGATGTAAAGAAAAAGAGACAAAGAGACAAACCTTTTGCTTTTGGCAAACAAATCCAATGCTTTATCATCTACTTCCTTCTTATTTTCCTCCTTTATTTCCTATAGAGTATAAGATTAGGGTTTTAGCTACATATGTACATGATTATAGATACAAATGGAAAATCAAAAAGCCCAAAGCTATTATGGATAGAGAGTAGAATGTTTGATAAATTCACCCAAAGAAAGTGTAAGCTCGAGATGAGTGAAAGGAGAAGAGGGTTTCACTATCAACCAAAAAGGGGCATCTCTCAATATGTTGCATTCATCTCATATTGGGAGTGGAGCCTCTCTATCTCTATCTTGAGATAGAAACATCAGGAAGAAGGAAAAAAATGATGGTTAAATCAAGTTTCATATATCTTGCAATAGAGAAAAAAAAGGTTAAAGACATGGGTAAAGTAGTATAAAGAACAATAGGAAAAATAGGAGGTAAATGGAGGAGGGAAGGTCTAGGGACAAAGAAGGGAAGTGAAAATTAAAAAGAAGAGAAAATATTTGAGGAAAATGTAGGCCCAGGAATAATTAGTTTTTTGTCCCATTAGCTTGAAATTTATGTTACAATTCAAATCATATCATATTCAAGTCTTTAATGCTATAACTTACTTTGTGTCCTTTATGATTCGTCACCTTAAGCCAAAATTTTTGTAGTGAATCATCACTTTTGTTATTGTTTTACCATTTGCTTTTATTTAAGTTGTAAGAGTCATGACTCTTACGTTTGTAGCTGAACTTTCTTCAATTTCTTAGCCCCTTTATAACACTTCTCAAAAATATTCCAAGCCTCCTTAGCTAAAGTTGTAGAGATTATCTTCTCAAAATTTAAAGAATCAACACATTAATGAATATAAAACAAGGCTTTACAGTCTTTCTTTTTTGCTTCATAATGGGTACTATGCTGGTTCTTTATGAGGTTATCTAGCAACTCCTACCCTCCATTGTTAACAATCTCCAATACTTCTTAAAATCCAAAAATTATTTTTATTTGGATACACCACTTATGATAATTCTTACCATTAAGAAATCCAAAAACTACTTTCATTTAGATACAACACTTATGATAATTCTTACCATCAAGAATTCAAAGGGAGGCAAATATGTTTTCTATTGCATTTGCCATGATCTACATCATTTTAACACATGAAAGAATGGAAAGATTTTTAATGGCTTTCATCAACAAGGCTTTGATGCCATTTATTGGAGAAGATTCAAAAGATGATCCATCATACATACAAGAAAACCCACACGAATATGAAGAATTGAATTTTACTGATACACTTTGTAATAATCACAACACTTAGGGTAATATACGTCAGTACTCAATACACATTCTTTGTTTTTATCAACTGATTACTGGTAGAAGTAGTTAGTTATTAGTTGTTATTAGTTCTAACTATAGTTAGTTAGTAGCTAGTAATTAGTTTTGTTAGTAGTTAACAGTAGTTAGTTAGTTTTTTTTTTTTTTTCCTGTTAGTCTGTTAGCAGCAGAACTTGATTAAGCTAACTTAAGTTATAAATACAGATTGTACATTCAAAGAGAGATTTGAATGAATTTCATATTGTAAACACAGTTTTCTCCTTCTTCAAAAACTTTTCTCAACACATCTTAACTCTTGTTATGGTATCAAAGCATTTGTTTAATGGCGAACGAATCAAAGAAATTGCTGAGTCCTTATTGCTTGCATCCAAATGAGAATCCGTCATTAGTTTTAGTATCTACTGTTCTTGATGGTTCAAATTATCACACATGGAGCTGTGTAAGGAGAGTTGCTCTTCTTTCAAAGAACAAGTTGAAGTTTGTTAACAGATCGATCATGTAACCGAGAAAAAATGAAGAAATCTATGTTGCGTAGGAGTGAAGCAATACAATGGTGCTATCTTAGCTAATGAACTCCTTATCAAAGTTAATAGCACAGAGCATTATCTGGATAGAAAGCGCACATGAAGTATGGAAAGATCTATATGCAGGGTTTTTGCAAGGTGATTCTATACAAATTTTTGATATTCAAGAAGAAATTTAAAATCTACATCAAGGTACACTTACTATTACTATATATTTTACACAACTCAAGATCTTGTAGGATGAATTAGTAGTTCTAAGACCTCTACTAATGTGTGAACATGATGGATGTACTGTAGTGAACAAGATAAAAGAATATCAAAATTCAAATCGGTGATTTGCTTTATAAAAGGTTTGAATGATAATTTTGAGCCTATTAAGACACAAATTCTTCTCATGGAGCCTTTACCAAACATTAATAAAGCTTTTTCCCTAGTGACACAACAAGAACAACAATTAGTATCAAATGTCAATGATTCCAATGTTTTAGCTACTAAAACTGTTGGAAATTCAAGGAGCTATCAAATAATACTCTTGTAAAAAGGCCTATTTGTTCTTACTGTGGTTTGAATGGTCATACTATTGATAAGTATTATAGGAAGCATGGTTTTCCATCCAATTTTAAACCACAATTAGATCAACGAATTATTGATATAAGGTGAGTAAATCAATTTCAAGCAACCTCTACAATAGAGGTTAGTGATTGTTATCAGTTCACTAAGGAACAATTTCAGCGTATAATGTAGATACATGAGAGGGATAAATCAAACATAAGTGCAATTTTACAGTCTTCATCGTCCAGGGAATCAAGAGGTAACTTTTGTTCTTTTTCATGTCCATCTTCTTTTATAACTTAGGTGATAGATACGAGTGCTAATGATCATGTCACCTATTCCTTGGACAATTTCATGACTTGGAAAGAAGTGGTTTCTATGAATATATGACTTCCTAATAACACTCAGGTTAGGGTTTCACACATTGGCACTATACGGTTGAATAAGCACATTGTTTTAGAGAATGTATTGTATGTACTTGATTTTTAGTTCAATTTAATTTCTATGGGTAAGCTTACTACACATTGTAAATGCAAGCTTCTTTTCACTACTGAGGGATGCTTATACAAGAGTTAAGAATTATTGGATTTGCTAAGATGAATAGAGGCTTGTATAAGTTCAAGGTTATGGTTAATAAGACCAAGAACAATTTGGGGGAAGTGGTTAATTGTAATACTATTATGCAGGACAGAAGTCAGTTGTGGCATTTTAGGTTGGGTCACATACCAGTCAAGAAGATGAAACTAATTTTGAAAATCTATGCAAATGTTCAGTGTCATAGTAATGTAAATCCTTGCACAATCTGTCATCAGGCTAAACAAAAGAGACTTCCATGTCTTTACTGGGTTATTACTACTATGGTAGCTTCTATTCGATTATCTAAAGATGATGGTTCCCCTCTATCGACCAATCCTACTATTTTTGGAAGACTCATTAGTCATCATCTCTATTTCACTCACATTTGTCCAAATATCACCTTTGCAATCCAACAACTTTCTCAATTTTTTGATAAGCCCACTACTCTCCATCTTCAAGCT
The DNA here is from genome assembly GCA_024138015.1 of Lumnitzera littorea. Taxonomy (NCBI): domain Eukaryota; kingdom Viridiplantae; phylum Streptophyta; class Magnoliopsida; order Myrtales; family Combretaceae; genus Lumnitzera; species Lumnitzera littorea. The sequence goes on along the minus strand of JAMXBB010000008.1, from coordinate 1,283,356 downwards.
ACTCATTGTGTGTTGCGTTTTTTAAAGGGGTCGCCTAGCTAAGGTCTGTTGTTTCCTTCTTCTTCAACTTATAAACTTCGTGCTTACAGTAACTCTGATTGGGCTACATGTCCTGATTCTCAACGGTCTATAACTAGTTATTGTTTGTTTTATGGAGATACACTCATCTCTTGGTCCTCAAAGAAACAGTCCACTATCTCTCACTCATCCTCTAAAGTAGAGTACCGTGCTTTGGCTACCACCGTTATGAGCTTCAATGGCTAGTTTACTTGTTGCAAGATTTTGGTTGTCCTCGCAATGGATCCATCCTATTATTTTGTGACAATCATTCAACTCTTTATCTTGCACACAATCTTGCTTTCCATCAACACATCAAACTTGACTGTCATGTTGTTCATGAAAAGGTTCAAGCTGGCTTAGTTACCTTGCTGCCTGTTCAGTCTTCTCTTTAGCTTACTGATATTTTCACAAAAGCTCTCCGCACTACTGCGTTTGCTAAGTCTATTCTCAAGCTGGGCGTTCATAATGTCTATGTGCCAACTTGAGGAGGAAGAGGGGGATCAACTGATTATTGGTAAAAGTAGTTAATAGTTAGTTGTTATTAGTTCTAGCTATAGTTATTTAGTAACTAGTAATTAGTTCTATTAGTAGTTAACAATAGTTAGTTAGTTTTTGTATTTTTTTCTGTTAGTTTGTTAGCTATAGAACTTGATTAAGCTAACTTAAGTTATAAATACGAATTGTACATTCAAGGAGAGATTTGAATGAACTTCATTTTGCAAACACAGTTTTCTCCTTCTTCGAAAACTCTTCTCAACACATCTTAACTCTTGTTAGTTTTCACTTTATTTTCTCACACACTTGTATCTAACACTACAAAAAATACCTCTATTTATACTCATTAACCACCCACCCATTTTAGAACCGCCTCTCAGCTAATTCTTATAACCATGATCTAAATTGACTACAACAATAGTGATGCATACTTTGATTAAATATATATATATATATATATATATATGTTAATAAAATTGTTTGTAGTATTTAGTTAATATGGAATGCATGCATTTGATTGATTTAGCATCCATCCGTGCTTGTGCAGTGTAGTATTTGCTATACCTGTTTTTCTCATCCTATTTGAAAAAATTGTTGTTCGGACAATTAATATATGGCCATGAAAACTTAGAGAGTGCAGGAGATAGGTTTTGTATAATTCTATCTTGTTACGAATATGTAGTGCGCTGACCATATCCATCAAGTTTGGAGCATGAAATTCAACCATAAACAAGCACTCCCTAAACTCTCTTAATTTGCAATGTCAGTGAAAGCAGTCCTTGATGAAACTAAGTAATGAGCCAATCTTTCATGCTGGTTTGAGTTGTTTGAGGCTTGTCATTTTCGTTACTTTATTCAGATTCTAAAGCATGAAACCATGCGATTTGTTATCAGCTTCCTTAACACAGGAAGTAGATATTATTGCCAAGGATTTGCATCGTGATACTTGAGGATGACAATCCCTTTACTTAGTGGTGACAGCCTTGTACTAGTACACAGAACAGAGTTCTCACTGATCTTAAGACATTCATGGCCTATGATAAATTGTCCCATTTCTGAATGGAAGCGAAGAACCCAACTTAAGCATTTGAGATTACAATTTCTAAACAAAGTTGAAGACCTATTAGAAAAAGTTCATTGAAAAAACCCTGGGTTTTCCACCTTTCCCAGTTTAGTTTAGGGCGACCCACTTAAGTTATTAAAATATATAGGTCCGAGTTGCAGTTGGAAATTTTGAGTAATATAAAATATGATCGTACACATTAATGATGCAGGTGTATAATATGTATGCATATGCCAGTTGCCTCTTAGCATGCATGGTCAGTCCTCCAAGAAATTAGCGACTTTTTTTAGCAATTATTAATTTAATTATTGTTTTGTCGGAATCATGGTGTTCGAGCTCGAGAAAACATAGGTTTAAGGGAAATGTCATCGGTAGAACCACCGAGTGGTCGGCAGAAGTAAGACTTTTTTATCTGCATCTTTTAATGGAGAGGGCAAATTGGTTCAGAAATAAACGCTAGTTGGTCTCCATTTTTCGCGACACATTTGAAAGTCTAGGAATCAAGTTTGTAATAATTTAGGAAATAAGATTCCTGTAGCCTTGATTGGTTCAGTAGCAACAACGTCACCCATAAGCCCAGATGATGACGACAGACTAAAGTTATTGGTGATAATATTACATTATTAATGACTTTAATTAAAGACTCAAACTCTCACTTACTGATAATTACAATTTACAAGGGCTATAATCGTGTGTATTGTAAATATACTTTTTTACATTTGCTTTATCCGTGAGTCCTCCTGTATTTTTAAAACTTATTGTAAATCAAATATATTTTCGAAACTCATATATGAGTGTTTTACGCTTAGTAAAAAAATTAGAATGAAATCTACTATGACTAAAAAAAAATTATATAAGGTATAATATTATTCAGCCAAACTGTCAATTTATCCATAAAAAGAAAAAAGCTATACTTTGTATATATCATCTGTAATTCCCTAAAGTCAAGAATCCTTATTTATAGTCTTTTCAGCATTTTTTTTTTTTAATAGCTTTTTGAGGGGTATACGCTTGTTTTCAAAAGTTAATAGCACGTTGTCATGTTTTGAAACTAAATGTGCTTTGTTCCAATAGTGAAGGAGAGCATCGTTCAAGCAACGCTAGTTCTAACCAAACGTGACGGCCTTCCAATCAAGATTGTTCAATCAAACCCCTGAATCTAGCCAAGTAGCCATCAAGGAAATTGTTATAATGCTCATTGTACCTGCATGGTTAAATTAATTTACTGCTCCAAGAAACAACCATTTCCCTAGTCACATGCTATTCCACGTATCTAGCAAACTCTACTTCCGTTGATGCATCTTAACTTTCGTACCAATTTAATCTTTATACCATTTTTTAACAAAATAAATAGTTTATCCATCATGAATACTATCATGTGCTATCCACAATTGAGTAACTAGTATTCATTATTACGGCTGGCAATCTCTATCATAATATGATAACTCAAATATGAAATTAATACAATTAGCAACATGACTATTAAAAAAAATAAAAAAATAGAGACAAGATGCACGATACAAAATACACAAATACAACGCGAATCAACGACGGATATAATGTAGATTAAGTATTAGTAATCTATATTTAAGTTTTATAAATTTTTTATACAAATACAAATTCACTATACAGCAAGACATTTACTTACTAATATAAATAGTTACATACGAGAGATATGGCACTCTAGTCACTGTAATTTCTACAACCTGAAAGTGACACTCAACTCTGTTGGGTAACTAGAAAACGAACTAGAATACTCAAAACAGAAGCCATATTTTACATTTCTACTCGATGCTATTGATCACAGTCACCCAAATAAGCCCTTCAAAGCCTTATGTACTGTCTCTTCATACCAAGTTCTCACATCGGGCAGCTTAGTCATCAAACAAACCTTTCATAACCCACATCAAATATAATAAGAAAGTCTTGAAACGTATATTCTATGCATCATTCTAAAGTTGTGAAATAGTTTATAATAATTTATTGTTAACGACAATTAGGAAATCAAGCTAGAAAGAGCCCTAAATCCTAATTCATATTAAATACCGATATTGACATATCTTGTCGATCTCTAAAACTCTATGAACTCCCACTTGATGCATAGTAAATTTAACTACCGATCAGCTTATGTTACAAAAGGTTAGAAACTTAGGGTATATTTGCTCTGCTCAAAGCACTTTTTACTAGACGTTTTTTGATATTTATTATAATCAAAAGCACATAATTGTCAAATATCATTATAATGATCTCAAGAGATGTTACAGTTACCTATATTTTTAACGGCAACTAATGATTTTAGGCAAAGGTTGCTTCATCAACACTACCGATTAATTAGTCACTGCCTATTGCTTTCCATTACCACTTACCGCTACAAACATCTACCTCAAGTATCTGCAATTTCTCAAAATTACCATACTAGTATTCAACAACTGCAAAATTATAACGGTAACAACTATGGAAAAAAAAGTTTAAAAAAGATGTTTTCCTTTTTTTTAAAAATGAAATAAACCAGTCTTTTGAAAGTGATTATAAAGATGAGTTTTAGAGAAGATAGTTGCATTATTAATGAAAAACTTGATTCTGATTCCTGATAAGATGCGCATAAGCTTAGTATATCTTCTGGTGCTATTAGAATTTAAATACTGAGTAATCAGCATAAAAAAATCCCTGGAATCATGTTAATCATCATTAAGTGTTGTGACTTCGGGATGTGCTTCTGTTAAACCAACTTGGTAATACTATAATCACAGTTAGAGGAAAATACATTATCTTGAACGTCAAGTAGAGCAAGTGGGAAGCTTTATTATGTACCCACTTCCCAAACACATGAAAATCAGTCTTTTCCGATCTTCCACTAAGAAAAGGAAGGTATCAACCTTTGTATTAAAATGAATGTGAGCAAGATGACTTCTCAAGATAAATTTTATTCAGAAAAAAACAAAAACCTCGTCTGTATAAAAGAATTCCCCCTCTTTTTATTTTGCCTCTAATTAGAGCGAAGTGACAGAATGTCCTCCAATCATAGTAATGTCTTGGGAAAAGTTTGAATTGTTTTTTAAGGCTACATGGAATCAAGTGTATGCACTTTTGACATTATCTTCTGTATCTGAACGTGGGTTTAAGTAGTATTAAACATTATCATCCTTTCCATATTTTTTAACATAGATTCCGATCTTATGTAAACAGAATAGAAGAAGCTGCGTTCCCTGGCCAAAAAATAAAAATAAAAAGGAAAAAACAGCTAATTACGAATAACTTTGGGGCAACTGTGGCATGTGCAACATATGGTGACGTGCTGTGCCTTACAAAACCTCTACGTTTGCTTTTTTAATTCGAAAAACTCTATCCAGCTCTCTAACGGCGAGAGCTTAGGACAACTCTTCTGGAAATACCTCTCTAGGTACTCACTTATTACACAAGTATCCTCGCACTGCAATTATTCTATACGAATGTCCATTATCAAGAGTAAATATAGAGTCATCCACTACCTAAGATCTCCATGCCTTATAGGCCAGACTGCACTTGGAATCATCTTATTAGGATTTCCCTTGAAACAAAAAGTTTCCTCACCCAGCAGCACCATTACCTTCCCTTCTAGGCCTTTTTGCATCATTTCTTTTTTACTACGCAGTTTATATATACTTGTTACGAATTTGCTCTGGTGAATAATCAAGAAGGGAGTTTGAATTTGTTGTTACCAAAAAATCTAACATTTAAACTTTTCTCACTTCTTACTAATCAAGATTATCACAATCTTGAGCCTATTCGTACGTTTTGACATATCAGAAAATAAAAAAATTAAATTAAAGATTTGAGTGCGAAGATTTCAGTAACGAGTTTTAATCTAACATTTTCTTTAATTCTCTAGTCTTTTCCTATTTAGCTTCTAATTTGATTTTCTACTATGACTTAATCTCTTAAGCTATTTGGCTTTTGATCTTAAAAATATTCATGCTTCTTAACTTAAGTACGTGTCAAGTAAACACCAATAATAAAGAAAATAAAGTAAATATGTAACAAAATAAAAAGGTTAGGTATCAGAAGATCAAACAGTGATTTATCAAGATTTCTCCTTGTAAGTTAGTCCTCTTTGCTACAAGCAATCAGTTCCCTTGATTTTGCCCTACTTCACAGTTACTACCAAGTTTATAAAGTCTCCTTCAGTACTTTGTTATATAGCTCTCCATTCTCCACTAAATTTAAAAAGTTTAGCTGCTCTCTTGGAATATTACAATATGAATACTCACACTTTAGCATAGTTCTCACTATCAACAATAGATAATAAACTTTTACTCAAACAGAATGCTCATCTTTTTTTTCTTTTTTTCCGTTTTATCATCCTCTTCTGTTCTTCATCTTCAATGGTAAGAGACGAGACAACTCGTATGGAGATCACATCATGGCAATCTATATGGAAAGTCTATATTTTAATGTGTTTTTGGAATAATTAAAAGGATATGAGGAATTTCTCTACGATATGAGGCACTAAGAGAGATTGAACTAACGTTTAATCTACACCTAAAAATAAATTAAACAGTTGTTCCCCACAACCACTAGATTGATCAGAATAAAAGAGATGTAATGTCATTAACTAAATAATTAAGGTTCAATACAATGTAATGTAACTCTAACAAAACATAACAAGAGTAGACATGTCATAAAAATTCTATCTTGGTAATAATTAAAAGGATAAAAATGAAAATAAAAAGAAATAGTGAAAATTTCTTCAATAATGAATAAGTGGACTGGTTGTTGATGGACCAGTGGAATGATTGTCCAATTGGTTCTCAAGCTAGATGCGTATAATTTTCTATTTATTGAACTAGCAAGATTATTGTGAAACTAGTTGTCAACATGCTTTTATTCATTGAAACAACTAGAAAGTTCATAACAGAATCTACTACTTGATCCATCAAGAATCTCTTGGCAAGGTTTTAGAGACCCTTTGCTATAGCTCTTGTTATTGGACTCAGTAGCAAATGATTCTTATCATCTCTCTAGGGCTCTTGAAGATTTGCTTTCAAATCATGATCTTTCCCACTAGGAACATAAGGAGATAGATCAACCACAATAAAAGTTGATGATACACCATATTCACCAAGGAGCTCAAGTTTGTATGCATTCTCATTGATGTGCTCTAACACTTTAAAAGGATTGTCTACTCTAAGAGATAGCTTCTAAGTACATTTATGAGGAAACAAATTTTTCCTTAGATGTATCTAAACCAAATTTCCTAGCCCAAACACAAAAGGTCATTTGCTTTGTATCCCTAGCTGCTTATTCTTGTTATTCTACTTTTGTAGATGATCATTAGCCTACTGATGCATCCTCTAAACCCAAATAGCCTTCTCTTTACCACTTTTGCTATCTTTACTTATAGGATGTAATGGTAACAAATCCAGTGATGTAATAGGATTAAAGCCATAAACGATTTTGAATGGAGTCTTGCAAGTTACACTATGCATTGATTGGTGTTAGTCAAATTGATTGTTACCAAAAATTAAGTCCTAAACAATTTCATTATTGGGGTTTAAGATTAATTTACTATACTAAATTCGTTCTTTAATTCTTAATGTACAAAAATATTAACAAACTTAGATCATAGATTTGCAAGTAAATGCAAAACCAATTAACTCTTAATATGATCTTTATTCTAAGTTCTAATAGTGTAATGATACTTTTAATAAGTACGTAATACGTGGTCAATCAAATAATCATGAAAATAGGAAACAAATTATAATTAAAATGAAAAGATAAGAGCTTAAAAGTTCAGGCATCAATATATAGTAGTTTTGTCTTACACATCAATTTATTCTTCCAGCCCGCGATCAAGGATATGATTCCCCATATTGTAGTTCCACTATTTGAAAGAAACTCATATATAGAGGTCAATAGTTCCCACAATCTTACCTTACATCCAAATTGCGAGTCTATATAATCTCCCATAAGTTCTCTCAAATAGCCTATTCACTAATTTTTTAAGAAATTAGTAACTCTTTTGAGAATTACAATAGATTTTCTTATACCTTCGCACAATACTCAATAATAACAAATTTTGTTGTACTTTCTCTCAAGTACTTTGCTTTCTCTTTTATCTTATGATTAGTAAAACTTGCATAAGTTCACGACAAACTTTTATGTGGCATATAAACTTTTCTTTCGAAGATTTTTTAATTTCTTCTTTTTATCCTCTCCTCTTCTTCGTTGGCCACTTCTTCCCTTTATATGGTTGTGACGCTAATGTTCAATTGTTCATTGTATGGTAATAGTCATTGACTAGCCATTACTCTTCAAATCTTTTGTGATCTTCAATACTTTGCTACCATCTACAAATTTGCTAGTCTATTGAACTATACTTTCCTTCGCAATTCTCCTATGTACTTAGAAACTTTTTTTTAGTCCATATATCTCATTGCTTCTATAATCCTTATATGTAAAGCTTTTCTATAACTTAGCTTGATCAAATATATTACCCAAATATATCTCACAATACTAGGTCTTGAATTATATTTGTTCTTTTCGTTTTCTTTGTCTTGTTCTTCTATTCATATTTTGCTTCTAATCTCAACATGCACCTCTAGTATATGATTCTATTCAATCCTTATGCTTTTGGTCAGTTCTTGTGCATGTGATCATTCTTTTCTTTTCTTTTCTTCCTTCACCTTTCAAATAATGAAATAATGTAATATTGAACCTATGGTTCATTATTTGATTTTGATAAGAATAAAATAAAAAAAGTATATAATTAAACTCATTGATTTTAATTAGAACAAAACAAAAAAATATATTCTAAACATATTGTTTTTTAAGAGAACAAAACAAGTAGATAATTAAATTAAGTATTATTTGATTATATTGAGATAATTAAATAAGATCAATTAATTTACTTAATGATTAAATATATCAATTATCTTTATAAGAAATTTAATATTTTGAGTTGTGATCAAATGATCTTGAAGTTAAATTGAAAAATATATTTGTTTTTTGTGTATTAAAAGAATTTTCAAGTAATATTTGACCTATCGAGTTGATGACTCAATGAAAAACTAAACTGAAGGTATAAAGTCTTGAAAAACACTTACTAGCCTAAAAGAGTCAATATGCCAGTTCACTTGCCAGTAGAGTATTTTATTATCAACTTGCCAGTAGTACAAAGTGATGGCATACTGATAAGTCTGATTTAACTAACAGTTAGAGTATTTAATGCATTGTAAGAAGAAGAATTAAATGAGATTATATAAATGCTCGACAACCCGACCAAAGATAGTAGAGAACTAATCTTTTGCTGTAATATTCCAACATTCTTTTGTGGTCTTATTATCTATTATTCCCATTGTCTCTTGTATCCTAATTTGCTAATATTTAAAGAGATTTGAAGTAAAGTGCTTATGAGCTATTAGTTGCAAAGTATTGAGAGTTAAAAGTACTACACCAATAATCTTTGAGATTTAGTTTTGTGTTGTGAGTTGAGATTGTGATGCGTGTTAAAAGTTGAGAGTATGAAACTTGTGTAATCAAGTTTGTATATGTATAGCTCTTGGAGTTTAGATTAAGAAATCAATAAAGTGGTGTGAAATCCTCAATTGGGGGCATTGTATGTCCGTAGAAACTAAGGGGCAGTCCGAATTCTATGTTATATTTAGGCTTAATCTTCTTTATCTCTATCTCTTTTAATTTTCGTACTTATTATTATTTTATCATTATCTTGATTATACTTATTATTGCGTTTAATTGTTTATATTGGAAAAAATTATAATTTGTCCTTAAAACTCAACTCACCCCATCCCTCTCTCTCTCTCTCTCTCTCTCTCTCTCTAGTTTAGCCTAGTGTTCTTCATATAATCATGTCTTCATATAGTCATGCCTAGTGTTCTTCATATAGTCATGTCTTCATTAGCCTAGTGATCAACTTTGGATAGTAGTTGATTTTTGTTCTAAGTCCATTGCTAATACTTTATTTCTGACTCTCCGTAACTTTTGATCTTGTCATTCCTCATTCAAAAATTTTCTTTTCTTCTAGTTTAGTTTATGATCATTTTAAGTACCTTCAATAATATAATTTCTTTGTATTGTGATAATATTAAGATACCTTTTCCTCAAATTAATATATATTTTGTTATCATCAAAATACCTTTGTTTGAGTTCTTACATTAACAACCAACTATATGCAAACTCTATTATGGGCAAACAATGATCTCAAACTCCGAGGTTCTTATTTACAGTAGCTCTCAATAATGCTCCAAGGATCCTATCAATCACTTTGGTTTAGCCATCAATTTAAGGATGGAAAGATATGATAAAAAGAAGCTTAGTCACAAGTTTCCGCCATAAAGTTTTCTAAAAGTAACTCAAAAACTTGACATCATGGTCCAAAATAATGGAATATAGGATCTTATGAAGTCTCACTACTTCCTGCATATAGAGATTTGCTATATGTATTATACCATCAATCTTGTGACAAGGAACAAAATATTGAAGCCATCAACAATGACCACAATGAAATCCTTTCCCCTTTATGTTCTAGAAAGTCTTGAAACAAAACCCACACTCAAGTCAACTCATGGTTTGGTAAGGATTGGAAGCAACATATACAATTCATGCAGTTCAACTATGCTTTTGGCCCTATTATACGTTACACAAGCCTTAACCACCCTATGTACATTTCTAGACATTCTAAGCTAATAAAAATGCTCTTATGAGGTCTTAAGCATAAGGTGCTTACAAAATGTCCTAAAAGGCCCTTAAAATGAGCCTCTCTAATCAATAACTCCCTTAATGATCCTTAAGGAATGCATAACTTTCTATTATTAAATAAATTCCAATTTGTCACATGATGCCTATTCACAATAAAACCTCTAGAACAAGCATCAACAGTAGAGGCAAAATCTCTATCTGCAACTTATTGTTTAATTATTTGTTGAAAGCCTAATAGAATTTTGTGCTTCTACTTTTCTAAAGACTTCTTTTCTATTCTTTTTCTTCGAACTTTCAAATTTTTATTTTCTTATATTTACCATAGAAGCTTTTCCTAACAATTGTTTCTTAGATTCCCCATATTTATATAACAAGTGCTTGTCTTTATCATAAAACTACATATGCTCAAGGGCAAAAGCCTCTTGCCTTTGTTTTTCTACCTACATTGTTTGGATAAAAGAAGTATTTTGGTCAATCTATAAAAGACACAAAGTAATTTATTACCCTTTTATGTATTGTTTGAGTATAGTTTTCATTCAATATTTTTTGCTCTTATCAGTTTTTCAAGATTAAGGCTAGCAAACTGTTCAATTTGCTTATGCATCATATTAAGTAGGTTATGCATATTTTGATCTTCCCTTGGTGTATCATATCCATTGAAGAAGTCATCCACATCCCCTTTTACTTTGGTTGCATCTTTATAGCGAAATATCCTATAAATACTATTGTCCTTAAGGTCTACTAGCTAAATTCATCCTCAATTATTTATTTTGACATTAGGTTCTTCATTTAGCTTAATAAATTTTCCTTCATAAATGTATTTGTTTGAGGGATCTTAGGTTTAAGCACATCGCTTATCATCTTAGTCTAACTAATTAATGAAATCTTATAAGACTCTTAGCTTACACCCTTATTATAGATTAATGATCAAGGTCTAAGAAAATTCAAATATGAATTCACACTATTGAAAGCATCAATGATCGACTTAGATAAGGTTAACTAGGGCAAGGCCGTCAAACAAGATGACTTAAAGAACTAGAGTGAGGTCGATTGGATGGTTAAACCAACCATGATAGACTATTCTTATTGGTGATTTTTTGTCTATCTCTTGTTAAGCTTCTTTGAGCCTACAAAACAATAAATGTGTTAAACTATGGGCTAAAGCTTCCTCCAACGTGACAATTCCAATGCTTAAGTAAGTTTTTCAACCAATAAGAGAAACCCAATATGTATGGTAGAATGTGTATGCAAATTACCTTCAAGCTCTTAGGAAAAGTCTTCAAAGCCCCTGTCCAAATACTTAAATGGGCCTCATTTATAGTTGAAGGTTGGTGCAACTGGATCTAGCTTGGGTGGATTAACCTAAGGCTTAGCAAGTCTTGACGTAATAGCTTAATAATAGGCTTACTTGCATCCTACTCATGGATCATCCTATCACATTAAATGCATTTAAGCTTATAGGCCTTACTAAAATAGGGTGCTAATAAGAGTAAGAGGCTTAAGGTTCGAGCACCTCCCGGTTGTCCTAGTACTACAACAAGACTCTAAAGTCCCCATAGGGCAGGAGATATATTATTAAGGTGCTTAGAAAGGACCTTCTTGTTGCCGAAGCACTTTCCTCTATGTATTGGGCTTATACTGTTCTAGTTAGACCTCTAGGTTGGTTTTAGGCATTAAAGCCCAAGCCGAATTTTAGCCTTAATAACCATTAAGTCTTAAAACATAATGGATAAGTGGAATTGATAGCGGCTACCAGTCGGACAAAGGCGATACCATCGTTTGAATGATGGTTGTTTTTCATTTTGTAGATTGGATCAACCTTTTCCATTCATGAGGGAATATTCTAGCATCTAGATGACATTTGGGTAAGTGCTTAACATTCGAATTATATCACCCTCATGGTTAGATGGTATACAATGGTCTTCTACTCTACATGCTCTTAGTTTCCATTTAGATGTAGGCTTTGTCAACATTCAGCCATTAAGTCTTGAACCTTAGTTCCCAATTTCTTGTACTTTCGTGATGGTCCCTTTAACCAAGTTTCAAACATGATTCACTATTTGGTTCATCATTGAGTTCTTTGAATTGATGATCTCATCGGCTCCTTATTAATTAAGAATGGTGGCACTAACATTAATAGTATATCAATATCATCTAGCTTTGAGTCTCAATCAATTATCTACTTCAATTAATACTCCAACATATAAATAAACCTTAAATTTACCTAATCAAATAGAACCCACAGTGATTTGAAGCTTTCAAACACTCTTAGATTTATATTCATCTTTAATTGCAAGATCTACTAACCTCCAAAGGAATTCTTAATAGAAAAATTTACACTCTAACTTAATAAATCTAAGGAAAAATTACTTCACTTACCCAATTAAGTAGCTTCTTGTGTAGATGAGCCACTCTAAAGCTAGATTCACTTCAAACATTACTAATTTTCTATAATTCATGATCTAAAAGTCACTATACCTACCAAATTAGATGAATCTCTCTTTAATTAGGATCCTTTATAAGGCCTCTAACTTCCTTAGAATCACTTAATAAATTGATTAAAGAATTAGAGCCCCTTAGCTCACTTAGGCTCACCTTATTTAGAGAGACGTTAGGGAGAGATTTTTTTTTTATTATTATTATAGAGACTTCTTGTATTTGAAATGAGCTTATATTTAATTATTCAATTCAAAAGACCAACTTATATGTAGCTTAGATATTGCCAATTGCTAATTTACCTTTATAAGCATATGTTATCGCCTTTACACTTAGCTTAAGTAACTTAGATTCATTAAATACCCAAACTACCCCTCTTATTTAATCATTTAAATTTCCCTTTTCATTATTTATATTTGTCCTTAATTTACAATATTTATGCAAAAACAATTCTCGTAAAATTGCATCTTGTTGACTTACATTATGTTTAGGAAGGAAGGTGTATTGCTAGTAGTTATTAGACATAAGCCAACCTCTTTGGGCCCTGGCCTGGCCACTCCTTATACTATAATGTCAAGGGGGAGATCTACACCAGTGGTCCTAGGTTCATAATCGAACAACCGACTACCAATAAACAATTCTTATGGATCCTATGTCAACTACCTAAAGACCCAATTTGAATGAAAGCATCCAACACGCACAAGAATAAACAATCTAGCCAAGGGACGTTCTGTAAGCCCTAAAGCCAAGCCAAACCAAGTAACCATAGGTTTGAGCTTAAAACCCAAGGTTTAGAGAGATCGACGATTGGTTAAAGGATCCGATCAAACCCAAATTATAAACTATTTAGCGAAATACTAGTAAAAATGATCCTGTAAACTTTAATTTAAGAAAATAAGTAGTAAAATAGGAGATTATAAAATTTTCAAATTTTAAGCATAATAATTGCTAATTACCGAAAAGGCGAAAAGTATAATATAATAACTAATAAATTACTAGAGATAGATTATATGTATGCTAAAAATTTTAGAATGACCAAAATAATATTTAGGAATGTTCACGTGTACCCCACATGTATTTACGTGTAGATAAAAATACGCGTAATTACTGAAATTGGCCTAAAACTAAGCAAATAATTAAAGAAAAATACAAAATAATTATGGAAAAATCAGAAAAAATCAAAAGAGGATAAGCTGCAACAAGATCAAGTCGTGATCAGAAAAAGAAAAAAAATAACCAATAAGAATTGGACAAACAAAAAGCCAAAAATTAAGGAATTTGGGCAAAATCCCATCAAATTAATGCGCATTAATTATTACAATTGTCTATAAATAAGGGAAAAATTTTCAGAAGTCCTTTAGTCAATTTAGGATCTGAGAAAAATCAAAACACTAAAAAAAATCAAGAGAAAATCCAGAAAATAAAAAAAAAAAAGGAAAACTGTGCAGATTAGCCAAGTGGACTAAAACCACCACCCACCACCACCTGGGACCGAACCACCACCACCCTACACTAGAACCACCGCCTGGACTGGCCGACAACATTGGACTGAGTTTGGACTGCCAAAAAGCTTCGAACCGGTTAGTCATTTATTCATCCCGATTTTTATATAATTTTGTAAAATTAGTTATTTTGCCCAGAAAATTATGAAACTTGTTATTCTGGGGTTTTATTGTATGTAGATTTAGGGAAAAATATTGATTTAGTTTAATTATGTCTAGAAATATAGGTTCCTTAACAAATTGTTCAAAACCGAGCATGATTAAACCGGAAAATAAATAGGCTTAGGGATGTAGTTTGGAGCTCAAAATTTTTCTGTAGGATCTTCATATGATGTAGAACAGTGCTATGAAACCATTTTTTTTAAAATTAATTTTTGAAATTTTTAAGTTAATTTTTAGCCCTAAAATGATGGTAAAATTGGGTGATTTAAGATTAATTAGGTGATTAGGATGTTAATTACTTATTGGGATATTAATTATATGTTTAGGGAAGTTAATCTCTATAATAGAACCCTAATCCTAGCCTTTGGGTACTAAGTATGGTTAATTAGGGAAATTAGGTAAGTAATATAATAAATTAGTAATATGTGAAAGTGTAAATTAATAAATCTAAAAAAATAAGGTTATTTAGATAATAATATAATAGAAATCAGAAAAATAATAAATCTGAAATAATATTTAATTTTAAGTAAATATCTCAAAATGTAAGATTTTTACACATCGAGAATAAATCTGATACCTCAATTAGGGTTAGCGTATACCGAATAGTTTAGAATACCAAAATTTTGACCCAATAGGATATTTGAATACCCGAGCGTAATGTGATTAATGTCACATTGGGATTCGAGCCTAATTATGACTTAGGAATTAAAACTAGAATCTAGTTTAGGAGCCGAACCTCGAAATAGAGTACAACGAATCATTAATACGTTATAGGTATACACGAGGAAAATGAGTTACATTATGAATTAGAATAAGAATCCATAAAATATAAGTACTAAAAGGATCTATTTGTATTATAGGACACCCGGAAACAAATCAGCTCGCGATTAAAGGATCGAGCGATCGAGCAAATTCAAGTAAGTTGGGTTATTGCTTATTGTAATAGAGTATTATTTTTGTAGTACTCGGAGACTTAAGCTTGTATATGGTTGTGATTGTAAGTAGCTTGCACATGTGTTTGATGTATCTGAATTCGTGCTGAAGTTTGTATTGTGAATGGTTTTGTGACTGATTGAATTGGTATGAACTTATTTAAACACCCTAAACGGAATTTAATCTTAGTTGACCCTAATAACCAAAAATATCATGCATTGCAACCCGTTAGGGGATTATAGGATTCTCCAACCAAATACCGACCCCTTCGAAAGGGATAGTGCAGGATTGCAAAATGGTCCCTTCTTCATCCTCAGTCGAACTAAGTGACAGGAGAAGAGGTTGCGGCGGGGGTGAAGTCAATGGTTCGAAGGTAGTCGCGGGAGGAGCGTGGTCTCCATTGCACAAGCCTGGGTTTGGTTGTGAGCTACTGCATAACATGGAACTCCTCAACCCGGATTGGAGCGGGTGAAATTTCTCTGATTTCACAACGAATCGGACTACGTTGTGCGATGACACTTGATTGTTGCATTGCATGAAAATAATTGTTTGATAACCCTATTTGTGCTTGTATGCATTCATGAGTCTCCAATTCAACTTACTGAGCTGTAGTTGCTCATACCCTTATAGATCTTTTTGCAGGTTCTAATTTGTGATCACTACAAGTATTATGCCGCCCTACAATTACCCAGAGGTTAGTTCTTTTGAGGCCAGGGGTGTGAGGATCAAGTTATTTAGCATAATGTGTAACTAGACTGACCTTGTAGTTAAGTGTTAAAGACTGATAGTTATTCTGTAAATTAGTAAACTGTGGTGATTATGTAAAACTTCCTGGGAAGCTCTGTGGACTTATTTATAATTATCTATGTTTAATAGAAATTTGTGATATTTATCATAATTGTAGTAAAATTATTAATCAAGCTGTTTACTTCAAAGCGAGGAGTCGTCGACGCCTTGTGTAGATTATGTCTATGGTAAGCACTGTGAGGCCAGTTACTATTATAGAATGGTTTATACGGCGGGGCTATTGCAACTCTGCGACTTCGGAGCGTAACACGTTCTCCCCTAACCAAGGTCAAACCTCAACTAACCTTTAGCAAACTTTTAGTTACCTACTTCGAGCAATCATATAACTTGCAAGAACCTTACGGGACCTAACCATGTAACACCCATCGTACTAAATGCAATATGACCTTTAGTAGCTCATCTTAGGAAAAACCCAAGGCATAAGTGACCTTGATTGTATGATAGCACCAAATACTTTAATAGGGAAAAGATAGGTGCAAAGCTCAAGGGCAATCATTCTTGCCACCACCAACTCATAGCGTTATGAAACATAAGGCCATGTACTATGAATTGACAAAGGTTTAGAAGTTAGACATATAAATACTTAGTCCATACCCCTCATAGGTTACAATTAAGACCTCCACTCATCTATTATCCCAACTGCTCTCATTTCTTTCTTGATCTCTAGCACATAGTGTTCACTCCCTCATAAGCCTTTCTAACTTAAGCATCAAAGGGGGCCCATTAAATAACTTCTTAATTGTTGCACTTACCCCAATTTATTTTGCAAGTTAACCCAAGTAGCATGGAACCATCTTAGGTATGCCCATTAGGCTCAGGAAGCCCACCAACCATTAAACTCTACCGAAAAAAGATTTGAGGGGACAAGAAGTAATTATAGGGGAAAGAAAATGAAAGAAAAGAATTGAAATGAAAGAAAATGAGAGGAAAAATATTGTTAGGAAAATAAAGGTAAGTGAAGGGAATGAAATGTATGGAAAATTCATTCTTAAAAATTTATAAACATATAATTACTAAATTGTCCTTTACAAATAATTGTTTATTTAAAAGATCACACTTATGGTGAGCAAAAAAGTAAATTTAACAACTTTCCCTTCCTCTCTCTCTATTTGTAGAGGGGATACTTTTTTCATGGGACCTAGGAATTTAAATCCTTCCATATTCCCTCCTATTCTAATTTTCCTTCGTTTAATATAGTGAAAATCCAAATTTTCTTTTCCCCTTCATTCTTTCCTTTCCCTTTCCACTCTCCCAAAGATAGTGTTTAGGACCATAAACTAGATGTGACCTAAAACAAAATTTATCTAGATTCTTTTGTTTTCAAATGCACCAAGCATCAAATTTCAAAATGAAATGAATAACATTTAATGAAATTGAATAAGTGTTGTAGCTTTGAGTATTAGCAATCAATTATGAAAATTTCTAGTTTTATCAATGAACCTAAAGTACATAATAATTAAATCCTGAATTTTTTTTAAACTATGCAATCAAGTGCTAAAATTTTCTAAGTAATCACCATAATAGGAAAAAAAAAATCATCCTTTCATTCATTTTTTTTATTTGTCATAGCATGTTAGTATCATGTAATAAGGATGATATTATACAATTTAAACTAACGTTAAATGGTATGCTAACATTTGATTATGTAGTAAGGTCAATCAAATGACTAACTAACCAAGGTAAACCATAAAGTCTTATAACATAGTGGATAATTAGAATTGATAATGGCTATTAGGTAGACGTGGGTGATACTGTCTTCTCTCTACACTGTACTTTCCTAATGGTCCCTTTAACAAAGTTTCAAATACGATTCATTAGTCGTATAAACCCTAAGTAGTCCAATAGCCGCGAGTGGAGATAGACCTACAAAAAGCCTCCTATAGTATAGCCAAATAAGGAGCAAGGATACTAAAAGGGGGTAAATGGAGAATATAGTAGGTCCCCAAGAGTATCGAAAAAAAGTCCCCTTACTTAGAGACTTTACCTCTATTTATAGATTAGGGGTTGTTGACCTGGGCAAACATGTGGCAAGATAAGATTAGCTGTTGTGAAACCCAAGAGGGCAATGCTGTTAATACTAAATAAAACCATCCACCTTCTATCATTTAATGGAAACTTAGGAAATGGGCCTATCCTATCGGTGGTGGGTAACTGCCTTAGTTTAGCGGCTACGTTGTAGGCCATGTGATAGGTGTCATTCAACATGTAATGATGAGAGAGAAAAAAGATCGGGAGCACAAAAGGTGCTCAACTCATAGCATCATAGGATTCCTAGAATGGCCTTCAAGAGAAAGGAGGCGAGCTTCTCTTCTACAGGTCAGAGAGTGAAGGGTGAATGATGAGAATCAGCCTCCGACTATTTCCAAGCCAAGATCAATCAAAGCTTGTCAAGGCCAAGCAGAAGCTAGAAGGATGAAAGGAAGGAAAATAAACACTCGGCATCAAGTTTGTTATCAACCGAGGTGTTGAGAAACCATAAGGCCAAGTACTCGACACTAAAGAACCACTCAGTACAGCACCGAGAGACTCATTCTAACTGATTCTAGAGCTCGGTAACTATGGGCCAACCTTTCTGGTGTCTCGGCCAAACATTGTAGGACTTCAGGGACTCCTTCCCAAACACGTACATCCACCTGTCGACCCCATCCAGTTTGGATACTACTCCTTCCAGGACATGTCGAGTGACCGCATGCCAACTTCCCTTGTAAAACGCACAGTTTTGTATTATTGTACATGTTTTCCTTTATTTTATTTATGGGCTCAATTCTTTAGGATTTAAGGCCTTATATATTATTTACAGTTTTGCCACTAAAGTTTAGGACTTGTTGTAAATAGCAACATCTGTATACAAATAGAGATAGAGGTTAATATACAAAATCAGATAGAAAAGTATATTCCTACGATTGGAATCTTTTCCTTTTTAAACAAGGCTACTCTTAAGCTAGCATTTGCCAGATTATCAAGTATAGATTAAGCTCTTTAATCTCTCTTACGTTCTTATCGATCTTGTACTCAAAATTGTGGCAAACCCCTTTATTTGAACCTGTTAGTAAGTTGAATCTAACCTTCATTTGAATCTAAAGCAACATTTAGTATTCGTAAGCTGTATCGAACCATATTTCGAACTTAAAACCCTTGATTATGTTTATATCTTGGTACGTGATGTCCATTCACATTCATTATCAAAACCAACAATCTCACTTCCTGTCTATCAAACCCATTCGACCTATTCTACCTTTGTTGAGATCCATTATTATTTTCCCTTCGATCCGTATCAGTAGGAATCTTTAGTAGGAACTCCATGTAGTGCTCAAGGTTCGGTTCAAATAAGGGGGTTAAGCCTAGATAGGCCTTAGGTCACCCCTTGTTAGGGCCAGATAGATCTTGTAAGCGCTTAAGCTGGGCTCTTTAGTAGGCTTAGACCTTTAGAACCTTGACTGTCAAGACCAGCTATCATCATTTGCAAACCTAACCCCCCCTCACAGGGGAAGTAATAAGGCCTATCTAGGCTTATCCCCCTTATTTGAACCGAACCTTGGGCACTACATGGA
>JAMXBB010000008.1:1127827-1263272 GCA_024138015.1 Lumnitzera littorea | reverse complement strand
CCCCCCCCCCCCCCCCCCCCCCAGCAACTTTCCCTTAAGAGGATAAAGCCTTCATTAGCTCTATAACAGGTAGATGAGCAGGTTAATGTGTCTAAGAGTGTAAGAAAGCGTCATAGGTGATTTTTTAGGAATGACAGCTAATGTGACCATTGGTGACAAACCTTCTAAAAGTAACAGCTGACAATAGTCTTTTCTTATGCCTAGTCTTTTCTAATGCACAGTGACGGTACCTTATGAAATGCATAACATGCATGCATATTAAATATATAGGGAATCCACGATGTAGAGTAATGATAAGCATTAATGTCAACCATTCATTGTCATCCGTTTTTTACCATTGGATAAGCTAGTAGGTTACACATGAATGCGCTAAATTTCCTTCCCCTTTGCTATATAAAGGGGGCAATAGGGACCATCCTCTTTGTTTTAGCTTTTCTTCATTTAAGCTATTTAAGAGTATGGCATACTTCTTTCACCCCCATAGAGTCTACGGCAAAATGAGTGAATCCTAGATGATATGAAGGGAAGAGCGTTCAAACTAGGGTTTCATCCCATTAGTAGGCCCTTTAAGCATTGATTATTGAGAGTAAAGGGTTACTCGACAATTGGGAGTCATTCCTAAGCACTGATCGTCGGGTGTATAAAGATTACTTTGCTCCATTGTTCTTCTTTAAGTCATAAGAGATCCTGTACCATATGTTTGGGTAATTCCTAATTGTAATGATGTTGTTAGTCTTGAGAGGGGAAGACTCCGATAGCTCGGGAGTTCCCAACCTTCATCAACCAAAGGACCCTTAGGGAGGCTATTGGGCCTCGAGAACGTAGTGGCCTATATAAGTCTACCTACTTTCTTAACCTTGCAATGGTTGTCCCTATGAGCTTTGAGTGCTCAAGTGATTTCTACAGTCTCCTTAGTGATTTTTGGTTGCATAATCCAAGAGGTCAAATGATCTTCATTCGCTTATAAGTATGAAAGGGACTTCTTCTTAGGGCCACAACAACGATACATGCCCGACGTAGGAAGAGTGTGCTATTGCAATCTTAGACTAATGCAAGGGATCTTGCTCTATAATGATTATGGCGATAGAAGAGGTGCAATGGATGCATTTCTCCAAAGTCCATAGTTTTCCACTTAGGTTAGTTTAGGTTAATCATGATTCCTCGGGAAAATGAAGAGCTATGTTAAAGTTGCAAGCTAACCGACCTGAATGGGTCCCTTATTTGTTGTCAGCTTGGGATCATGTGCAAACCGGGTTAGGAAGACTGCCTTGTTAAACTGAGTTAAAGTTACGAGCTCGAAGACAAATGTTTAGCACCAAGCAGTAAGGTAAAAGGGTTTTATGCCAATGTAGTGTACTTTGTATTTTCTGTATCCACTTGAACTCAAGGCTAGTTTGTTGACACTTAGGCCTTGTAATTGATTTTTTAGATGATTAATAAAATTTAAGCTTTTTCACATGTTTTGTGTGCATTTTCTAAATCCCTTATGCTCTTTGCTCTATTTTCTGTTTGGTTTACTCTTTCTATTTTTTAAACAATCTGACTGGTCTTCTAAGTGCTTGGAGATGATGCCAGGCACTTGTAAACCACCTCGAGCTAGTAGGGGGGCATGCATCCAAGATTACATTGAACAAGCCCCTGATCTAAGTGTCCTGTCTCCTGTCTTCTTATGATCGAATACAACCTTTGAAGTGATCGATGTAACTATTAAGGTGCTCAAGGTCCTTAGGATACGTATATGATTGATGTTGTACGTACAAACATCTATTTAGCAATCTTTCCAACAACCAATTTCCAATCATCAATCTTTGATTTGTGATACATGGTCATGTACAATGGTTGATCATGAAATGACACTCTTCATGGCCATTGTCAACCTATATAAGGGCTTAAGAGTCAATCCACTTTTTACTTTTTTGTTATCATTCAATCAAAATTTCCATTTAGAGCTTTTCTCCCTTAATCTTTGTGTTCTTCATCTTTTCCCTTTTTTTCTCTTGCTTTCAACTTCCAAAGATGGTTGATCAGTCACAGCAACCAAGAGCTAATTGATTTGTAGGTAAGGCTTCGACAAGTAGACGGTGAAGTAGACGGGAGTTACTTGTGAGAGGTGACGAGAACCTTCATAGAGGTGAGGCCTCAGTGTGAGTATTCGCCTTAGAAAGACGAGCTAGTCGAGTCTCTATTACAAACAACTAAGGGTAACAGCGCTGTTATTGAAGTGGAGTACGTTCACAAGGAAGAGTAATGGCTAAGGGTTCATAATGAAGTCTAATAGAATACTAATGCTTAGGAGGTGCTCGTGCTCGGGAAGGGTACATGATCGTGTGATTATGGTGATGATTGACGATTGTTCTACATTTATTGGAAGGCGATGGAGATGGGCTTGCACCTACTCTTATCGAATTTCAGTTGGAAGTGTTTCCAAACACCTAGTAAGCATTGGTGGCATTCGTAGCCATGTTTATCTTCCATATGAGGAGGCCTACAATTCATTTGTTTCGATATTTCTTTCACATGAAAGGTAATGTTGTTGGCTAGGTATACTATTCGAGTCAGGGGTCCAAAACGATCTTTTATATGGGCAAAAAAGCAAGATTGATGATTAAAAGTATCATTTTTTTGTCGTAAGGTCACCTCATGTGTTGGATTTTCCCATGAAGTGGACGAGATTGATTCATAGGAAGCCGATTAGTCATCTCAAACGTAAGGACAAAGAGGCAAAGGAGTAAGTCCTCAATATTGGCTAGTGGAAAGGATCGGGTTTTGATACTATGGAGACTATTGAACTATATTTGAAGAAGGAGATGATACACACTTGAGAGACAAGTATAAGCATTTTGTGGTTGAGGAAGGTAGCTGAGAGTTCACTATCACCAATTGTTAACTCGAGAGGAAGGGGGAGGGGGGAGGGGCTGCTCTCCTCAACAGGTATGTTTTCTTTATTCATGTTTCCACTACTAAGTATTTTGTTGCAATCGCAGCATATAAATTGTCAAGTAACACCTTCAAGGTGCAAATGTTGCGGATCCAAGAGGAGAAGCAACCGTTTAAGGGAAAGAGGCTGGCGAATGGTGAAGTCTATTCCTAATGCTTCTGAAGAGACCATGCCTAAGACTAAGGTTGGGAAAGAAAACTTTAAACTGTAGATCGAATCAAACTAAATTGAAAAAATGGTGTTTTTTTTTTTATTTTTTTTTTTTTTTTACAAATCATTTGGTCGCAATTTAGTTCAGTTATATATAAATGATTCATGGTTCAATTCAGGGATGCAAATCAAACCAAACCGTTTTGTTAAATAAAAATAATTACATGTAATTATTTTGTCTTTTTCTTTTCATCAATCTTTATGGATTTCATCAAATTTTTCATATCTTCTTTTTCTTTATCTTATTTTTGGGTAAATTATTAAGATTAAGTTAAGTGAGTTTTATTTGAAATTTGATATTTAGAAATTTTCTTTTTTAAAATTATTATTTTCTTATATGTTTTCAAATGAAGGGTCTCACCTTAGTGTTTCTTACGTATCTCTCATTTCCTTTCTAGTCTTTTATGTCTTTTTTGTTTTCTTCGTATCAATTTTTGATAGATAGCTCTACTTCTCTCTCCTCATTGTTGATTCATTAGAATAGAATCTCTTATCCCCATCCAATCAAGTTAAGTTTGTTAAGATCTTGTACAACTTTTTACTAAGTATCATTATACATGATAAATATATGTGAAATTTATGAGAAACATATAAAAGTTCAATGAAAAGGAAAACATGTTATTAGAGATAAAAATATTTAACGAAAATTTGATATGAACATCTATGAATCAAACCGAACCGGTTTTAATTAGGTTTGAAAAATTTACTAATCGAACCATATGGTTAGGTTTGATTCCAAAAAAAAAAAAAACGAACCATTAAATTAGGTTCAATTCGGTAAGAAGGGGCAAAACGTACCAAATCGAATCATACCTACCCCTACCTAAGACTGCTCCTATTGCAAAGAAGAAGAAAGGTGTAGCAACCAAGGTGAAATCAAAGGGGTTGCAGGTGAGGCAGCAAGAGGTATCCCAACCACCGTTCCCTTAAATGTTGCTGCACAGTACAAGGCAGCAATAAGTACTGATATTGTAGTCACACTAACATGAGAAGAGTATGAGTAAGGTAGTGTTTTAGGTGAGTCAAATGATCAAAGGGCACCTGAGTTAGGGGTACCTTAGCAAGAAGTACAAAAGGTTATCATTGGAGGAGTGCAAGAGTTGAGTTACACGAGCAAGTTGTGCCTATGGATATGGGGTCACATAAGCTTGTGCTTAATTGGGGGGGTGCTCACTCAAGGGACAAAGGTGTTTAGGAAGAGTTCATGATGGGTGTAAAGAAGCAATCTAATGGCCAAGGAAGGTCGAGTGATGGTAGAGTTGGTGGTGTAGTGTGTAAGCCATTTCCTTTGGTGTTGCACTAAGAGGCTGAGACGGGTGGCCCGATTCAGGTGTAGAATAATGTCCATATTGTTAAAGAGTGGCCGTTGAAGAGGACGCATGCTTTGTAGATGTAGGATAAGTCATTTATTGAGTGTTCTTTGATGGCATTGAAGGGCTTAGGAGATACCATTAGCTGTGTAAGCACATTTTGACCTAAAGCAGTTGCCTTCTCAAGCAAGTGTAGTTCAAGATGCTTATATCATGTTGATGTTCTCTTGAATTATGTTAGCCATGGAGTTACTTCTATTTTCATTGTTGGTTTTATAGGCGAACAAGCAAGCAGGAGGCAAAGAAAGTGAAAGGTTAAGGCAGGAGTTGGCTACACTAAAGGAGTAGAACTTAGGGCCTTAAGGGGAGTGTAATGAGCATCATGTAAAGAAGATGCAATTAGAGCAAGAGATCATCGGTCTTAAGTCTAGGTTAGACAATTTTGAGAAACAGACCGAAGACCTAAAGAAAAGCTTACTGCTCATGAGGAGGAGCTCGTTGCGACGAAGGGAGAAGTGGAATCAACTAAGCAGGAAGTAAAGGTTGTTGAGAAGAGGCAAAGGCTGCCGGGGAGGAGGCTAATACTGTTAAAAAAAAAAAAAAAAGGAAGAGGTGGCTAGGAAGGAAGGCA
Source organism: Lumnitzera littorea (assembly GCA_024138015.1). Classification (NCBI taxonomy): domain Eukaryota; kingdom Viridiplantae; phylum Streptophyta; class Magnoliopsida; order Myrtales; family Combretaceae; genus Lumnitzera; species Lumnitzera littorea. Next base: position 1,258,183 of record JAMXBB010000008.1, on the reverse strand, counting down.
ACCATCTATGGAAGGAACTTAATGAAGCTCGTGTGAGCTTTTAAAGGAAGGAGGAGGAGCTAAGGAATGGTCGTGACTTTGACCCAAGTAATGATAGATGAGCTATTCAATGAGTTCTCATCGGGCCAAAACTTTAAGGATACTGTAATAGACGCTAGCTGGGATGGTACTGAGATGGCAAAGATAGACTACGAGGAAGTCTATTCTAGCCTTGATTTTAATTCTTAAATTATCTAATAAGAGAGCATCCAATTGGTGTCGGTGATGAAGAAGGTGAGGAAGAAAGTGACTGGGAGGTTATGGGTGGGGGAGACGGTCCCAAAGGGGCTTAAGTAGTTCTTGCTTTTGGTTGTCTTGGTTTTTTTTTCTCTTCCCCATCCCTCCTTCCCTTTCTTATTGTTTTTATTATTATTATTATTATTCTTTTTATTAGGGTAGTGCTACTTTTTTTGATGATGTAACTAGGTTAGGATGCCGACCCCAAAGGTGGTATGGCTTTAACCATTTGAATGAAAAGTCCTTGTTTGCTAATGATCGTCCAGTATGTAATTCTTGCTCTCTTTTTTGTTCCCATACATATTCTACTTTATTGTTTTGTACTGGTAAGTTCTCAACCATTAGTAAGACTATGCATTTTTATGCCACAGCTTCAAGAATCCCAATCTAAGTAATGTCCTGTCAAAGGCATTAAGCCATTAAGGCCTCAATCTTTAAGGGTCAGGCGTAACAAACTTAGTCTATGTCCCCGTCCTGTAAAGCTCTTAAGTGTAGAAACCTGGTAGACACTCGAGGTAAAACTCGAGGCTTGAACTATCTTAAGTGAGCAGACTTATGATAATGTTTGGAAGTCAAGGATGAAGATCTACTCGATGTAGTCCAGCGCTTTTATGTTGATTAATAAGTGAGGTAAAGCAAAATAATGTTAGTACTATAAAATACAAATGGTGGGATGGGATAGTTGTGAAGGTTACGTTGCATTCACTTTTCACAATATAGCTAAGTACATAAGACTATTTATATGCTCTACATAAAATAAGGTTGAAATTTGTTTGCGTTCTATGTTCTGGGAATGGGTTGTGCTTCTAACCTTTCTAGTCTATATAAACTATTGCCTACATCTTCTTTGACCTAGACTAGGTATTCTTAATGGGGCAATAATTTTCTTTACCCTTCTAGGGACCCTATTGCTTTGAGGTCTCTTAATTGGAAGTCCTTATGCTTTACTTTCTTATTATAGTATCAAACGACACATTGTTGGTATGACTTCAATTAGAGCGATCACTGTATTAAATGACCTTAGTCTGTTCTATTAGTTCGCCTTAGAGGGTTAGTATAGTTTCTAAGGTAGACTCGATATGCATAATCTTATCATATGAAATGTCACTGAGGTATAGAGTGCAAGATAACTTTTGATCTCTGCGTACAAGCCTAATTCTCATAAGCATGGGGAATTTCAACATAAGGGATCTCTAGTTGATGCAAATATCGAATTTGTTGAGGCTAGAACACTCTAGGATGGCACTGTAGGGGGACCAGTGATTAACGACCGTAAAGTTAATGAGTTGTGAGGTAATGTGCTTGTCATCACCTTACTATGAGGAGTCCCTTTTCGAGGATTGTCTTTCCTCCAAAGCTTGCTAGCTGCTTGTATGAGCAGAGTTGTTCATCAAGCTGGTTCTTCATTTGCTCGTAGGTTAAGAAGAACAGGATATCAGTCGAGCTACCGCTGTCTACAAATCTTTTAGGGACGTCAAAGTATCCTATTTCAACATTGACAACTAAGGGGTTGATTTGTAGATATTCGACACCCACTTTGTCATCTTTAATGAAGGATATAGTTGTGTCAATTTGTGATTTTTTTGTTCAAACTAAAAGTACCTCATGTTATGGTAGGGTAATTTAGTTATCGTTCGATAAGCCTGGTCCACCAATAATTGTTTATACTTAGCCCCGACAACCTTTATGCTCGGTGTTTTCCTATAGGTCTTGCTACTTTAGTTATGGTTATTATTGTGGTTCTTGAGTGCAGTATCGTTAACATGTCAAGGATGGTTTTGTTCGTTAGCGACAAGGTAGTTGATGCAACCTTTGCACACAAAGTCTTTGACCGCATTTTTTGAGGTACCTACACTCTTTGATGTTTTGGTGCCATACTCTATGGTAATCACAAAACTTACCTGAGGCAAAAGTCTTAGGTTTGTCTGGCAGCCAGAGTACATAGTAGGTACTCACAAACTTCATAGTATACTTCTCCTAGAAGGCTGGTCAATGGCATGTAGCTAAAATAATTAGCAAACTTTTGGTTTTGTCTTTCCCGACATTCCTTAGACAAGGGGAGACTGTCCTTATAGGGATCGAGGCGATCTTTTGCAGATTTACTGTATTATCAATCACTTTTAAGGCAAGCTCAAATAGCATCTTCCTGTGTGACATATTGTTTGGTGATAGTCATAGATTCCTCAAAGATACCTGGCCAAAACAATGCTGTTGCTTTAAAGAGCTTGCTACTCGGGTCTAGGCCATACATAATGGCCTGGAGTATGGTTCTAACTCCACTTTAGGTATAAGCAACTTGATTTAGTTGAAGTACTTAAGGTATACACACAATGTTTCATTTGGGCATTGGCATACGTTGTATAACATGGATGAATCTCTATGTAGAATTTTATTGCTCAAGAAGTGCTGTCGAAATTTGGAGGTAAGGTTGTCGAAGGAGCAACTACAACTTCTTGGCAGTTGGTTGGACCAAACCAATGTGGCTTTGGTTAATGTGCTCAAGAATTCCTTTCACATCATCACATTAGAGAAGTTACAAAAACTCACCACTATGTAGAAGTGTGCTAGGTGGTCATCCAGATCACTTGTCCTGTCATAGTTGTTCAAATAGGGAAGGCATACGCCTTGTAGGAGAGTCTCTTTAAGAATTCCCATAATAAAGGGGCTTTTGCTCACGACATGCCTAAGAGTTTAATTAAAGACTCAAGACGCTTCTGGTCACATAAGTTCAAAGCTCATTGGATGTGTTCATTTGGTTTGCAAACATCCATGCTGTTCTAGTTTCTTGGTGAGTGTTTGAAAGAAGGGTCTCTCTTGACTCTATTCATTTTGAAGTGAGCATCATGGTGGTGCACCTTGCTATGATTAGTGTTAAGCTATTCACACAGCCCAACAATGGATGCTGTTCGTTCTGGACACCATCACATAAGCGTATAAGGTTTGGGGGTGGTATAGGTAAGCACTTAAGGCACCTGCTGTATCAACTTATGGAGTTTGTGGCTGTATCCTCAAGGTTAACTCTATCATTGGGATTGATTTTTTATTTTAGTTTCTAAGTTGCAACCAACTACTGTCTTGAGTTAACATTTTCTTATAGAACTTTAGTATTCGTTTCCATGAATTGTTGTAACATTGTTTTAACTTGTTATATGTCTAATGTTTGTGCCTCCGTCAAGGATAATGGTAGGTCTATGTATTTTTTATCACTGCTGTTTAGGAGGTGGAGATGGGGGTTTCTGTTCTTGCTCTTAACTACATTGGTGAATTTTGAACAAATAGTGGGCACTAAATGGTGATGATAGAGATCACAAGTACAACTCCTAAGTGAACCCTAGGAAGTCCATCGATCGTAAGTAGAGGTAGACCTACAAAAATCCCCCTGCGACATAACTAATGAGAGCCCTCTAATGCTTAAATAAGGAGAGTAAAACGGATAATCGAAGAATATAGTGGGTTCCCAAGAGTATCAGAAAAAAGTCCCTTTACCTAAAGACTTTACCTCTATTTATAGGTTTGGGGGTGCTAGCTTAAGCAAATACATGGTAAGATGGGATTGGTCGACACAAAACCCAAGAGCGTAACACTATTAGTACGAGATAAGACTACCTACCTTTTGTCAATTGGTTGAAACTTAGGTGATAGGCTTGTCCAAATCAATGGTAGGTAATCACCCTAGTTCAATGGTTAGGTTGTAAGTCATGTGATAGGTGTCATTTAACATTTAATGATGAGAGAGAAAGAAGACCGGCAGCACAAAGGTTACTTAACTCATAACACTGCAAGCTTTAGAGATTGACCTTCAAGAGAAAGGGGGCAAGCTTCTCTTCTACAAGGTGGAGAGCGAAGGGCAGGAGTCCTCAAGGGGCTTAACCTTTGGAACCTTAAGTGTTAAGACTAGCTATCAACAGAGTGCTTTGAACCAATGATCTCATCAAACTCCTTATCAATCGACAATGGTGGCACTAACATTAATAGTATATTAATATCATCCAGCTTTAAGTATCAACCAATTATTCACTTCAATTAGTACTTTAACATATAAATAAACCTTAGATTTACATAATTGAATCATTGATCAAGAGAATGTTCCATAGTTGAAGCTTTTGAACACTCTTATATTTAGAATGATTCTTAATTGCAAGATCTATTAACCTCCAAAACAGTTCCTTAAATCATAATTAACAAATTAAAATTATACTCTAGCTTAATAAATCTGAGGAAAAATTACTTCAAATTACCTAAATCACTAGCTTCACGTGTTGATGAGCCACTCTAAAACTAGTTTTACTTTAGACACTAGCAATTTTCTATGATTCATTATCCAAAAGTCACTATACTTTTATATTTTAAGCTTTAATTAACAATATGATCAAGTACATACCAAATTAGATTAATCTCTCTTTGATTAGGATCTTTCATAAGGCATCTAACTTCCTTAGAATTACTGAATTAATTGATTGAAGAAGAATTGAAGCTCCTAAGCTCACTTAAACTCATACCATTTAGAGAGAAATAAGGGAGGGGATTTTTTTCTTTTTTATCATAGAGACTTCTTATATTTAAAATATGCTTATATTTAATTATTTAATTCAAAAGAAAATTTTATATAGAGCTTCAATATTGGCGATTGCTAATTTACCTTTATATATAATAGCTAGGGTTAAATTAGCAATTTAATATAAGGTACCTCCTTTATACTTAGCTTAAGTAACTTGGATTCATTAAATACCCAAACTACTCCTCTAATTTTATTACTTAAATTTCCCTTCTGTTATTTTATATTTTTCCTCAACTTATGATATTTCAATGAGAACAGTTCTTATAAACCCGCATCTCGTCGACTTACACTACGTTTGGAAAGAATTGAAAGGAAAGAGAATGAGAGATCAAAATTTCTATCCATTATTTGGAAAACAAAAGAAATGAAAATTTCATTTTAAAAGCTTTTGTAAACATACAGTTACTAAATCATCCTTTACAAATAATTAGCATTTATGATGGGTAAAAAAGTAAATTTAACAACTTTTCCTTCCTTTCTCTCTATTTGTGAAGGGAATACTTTTTGTGGGATATGGGGATTTGAATCCCTCTACATTCGTCCCACTTTAATTTTCCTTCGTGCTAAACAATAAAAAACCCAAATGTTTTTTCCTCCGTCGTTCTTTCCATCATATTTCCGCTCTCCCAGACATAATGTTATGGACCACAAACTAAATGTGACTTAAAACAAAAATTATTTAGACATTTTTTATGTTTTCATAGACACCTACCACCAAATCTCAATTTGAAATGTGGAGCATTTGATGAAATTGAACACGTCTTGTGGCTTTGAATATTAGGAATCAGTTATGAAACTTTCTAGAATTGCATAAATCAACCCTAAAATACATAATAATTAAATCCCAAATTCTTTTTTTTTTTTTTTTTTTTTTTAGACTATGCAATCAAATGCAAAAATTTTCTGAATAATCTCCTTAATTTAAAAAAGAAAAAAAGAAATCATCCTTCTATTCGTTTTGTTGATCTATCATATTATGCCAGTATCATGTAACGAGGATGAAATTATACATGTAAATGGTATGCTAACATTTGATAATGTACTAAATTGCTTTTGAACACGCATATGGAAACTAAAAATTTTAGCATTCTGTTTCTAAGATAAAAATAGTTTTAGGACTACTTGATGTACTTCTCCCTGTATTCATTATCCAGGGTAATCTCGGTATACTAAGTGAAATTAGTCGTCAAGGGGTTTCTTGAATCTTAACCAAAGACTAAAATGACAGAACAGTGCGGTGGGATATATAATTGTGGTTCATATAACTGCAGCATGCTTCACGGCAAGGTAGCAGTCAAGCTTTCCTATTTTCCTATCCCTCTTGCCATCTTCTTAATAGTCTCTACAACAGTGATCGGTCCCTCCAAAATAATTGAAATCCGGGTCAAATCTTAGCCCCAATTAGATGCCACACCCATTAGACTAATTGCAACTTTCATGTCTTGCTTCATCCACACAATACACTCCTTTTCCTTCCATATTTATTGCTTTTCACATAAAAAAAAGATCCAATTCTGAAAAGGACAAAAATTGGAAAAATATAAAAAATAAAAACCTAACTTATCCCGATATATCTTTTGAGATTACAACTGGAACTGATCTAAAGTTCCATCTAATAATCTCCACTTGAATGATTTTTTAATCTTGGAAATTTTCCTAGTCTTTATTGTTGTTCAACTCATGACACAAGGACACCTCCTCCCTTAATATATATATCTGATATTGTCGTATTAAAAACCAAAAAAAAAAGTCAATCACAATTAAAACAAATAAAAGAAAGATGTTAATCAATGACCAGCGATTAATTAAATGTTAAAAAAACAACCCCTTTTTTTTGGTCGAATAAAAGAAAAAGCCCTTATAAACCCATTTATGCACCAATATATTACATATAGATATCTATACATATATTCTTCTTCTTTTTTTTGCTGACTGCATTATAATTTGTGAGAGAAAGAATTTTAACCTAATTCAACTCATTAAGGGATCAATATTCATATAATTATATTACAATAGTTTGATATAATATTAAGATTAAAAAGATAATAAAAATTCCTTTTTTTAGCTTTGAATTTGTTAACGAAGATCGTTAATAAAACCCTTTTAATGAATTACATGCGATGCCGTAGTTCTTTTTAATAGTAACATTGATTAGCCGCAGCATAAACAAAAGGGAAAAAAAAAAAAATTAAGCAAGTGTGATTACTCTTGATATAAAAAGCATCCTTAGAATAATTCTTGAAATGGCACCTTGATGCTGACAAGGACAAGCTCACATGAGCCAACCAGATAATACATGGGGGACCCTACGCATAATCTCTCTCTCTCTCTCTCTCTCTCTCTCTCTCTAGAATTTAATCAACAGATGGAAGAAAAAGTTGCCAAGTTGAGAAACTTCTCAGACGCAGCATCGGTTAGAAAAATTACAGCCATATGTTGTAAAAATTTTCTTCCCTCTCTTTAATACGCACTCTCTACTTTCAAGGTCAACAACAAAGAGATTAAACAATTCACACACATCGTTTGATTATTACCCTTTGAAATGTCCATAAGATGTCTTCTATATGTGTTTTTATGTGTCATGTTATTTCAGAAGTCTTCTTGGTCAAAGAAGAACACACCGACCGTCGTTATGAAATTGAGAGCAAGCCTAACTATCCATTTCTGATCTAAAAATCTTTTTCTTTTCTTCCTTTTTCCACTCTCACATGTTTTTCTTTCTTTCATAACCCAAAGAAAGAGAAAGAGAAAAAAAAAAAAAGAAAAGCTTAAACTAAGATAACCTGTACAACCCCCATTTCCTATCTCTAAACAAACATGCTTCAAACTCATTTTCTTTTCTTTTCCAAATAATTCTTTTATATTTTAGCTAGATCTAGTTGAAGCTGGACTAATTGTAGTAGACAAGCCATGGAATTCGTGTCACCAAGAGAAGGGTTTGCTGTTGAAGCTGAGGACAGTAGTACAATCTTTGGAGATGGTAGTTACAAGAAACAATCATACACTTCCTTATCACCATGTTTCCCCGACTACCAACTAGGAACTAAATCTACCAACAATAATGGTGTTTGGGAGACTCAGGCTCAAACCCGGGAAGATCACCGGGAAATGGGTACTTGGCTAGGGCATAAGTTGGAATCCTACCAAGAAACCTCTACTGAAGGTGTTGGGAACCACCGTGAATTCATGGAATTATCACCACCTAAAAACGAAGATGAGGACGGTTCGAGGAGAAACACAGCTTCGAGTGGTACGACGACTTGTGTCCAAAAAGAACACATGTTTGACAAAGTTGTCACACCAAGCGATGTTGGGAAGCTAAACCGCCTTGTTATTCCCAAGCAACATGCAGAAAGGTTCTTCCCGCTTGATTCATCCACAATCGAGAAGGGACTCCTGTTAAGTTTCGAGGATAGAGACGGGAAATCATGGAGGTTTCGCTACTCCTACTGGAACAGTAGCCAGAGTTATGTCATGACAAAGGGGTGGAGCCGGTTCGTGAAGGACAAGAAGCTTGATGCCGGAGATATCGTGTCTTTTCAGCGCGGTGTCGGTGAGAAGGGCAAGGATCGATTATTCATTGATTGCAGGCGTAGACCGGATGGACCTAACCCTTCCGCCATCCCCAGTCTTCCATTGCATCATCACTTCTCTTTGTACCGGTCGGTTCCTTGGAATAAACCGGTCCTTGTGAACCATCCAGCAAACTCCTTATCAACCTCAAGGGACCACTTGCACGTGTCCCAATATCCCAGTGGTAATTACAATTTTCATAGGAATGACTACACTTTTCAAGGTGGTTTTGGTTATGGGAATCTTAGCTATGGTAGCATCATGAACCGGCCGGTTTCGGGTGGTTCAATGCTGCAATTTAGATCGAATTACAATGCTTCTACAAGGCAAAAGGGTGCAGATATAGCGCTGGGGCAGCGAGGTGGGGTCGGTGGTGTTGGCAGTGCTGGTGGTGGGTTGGAGCCAGCCGTGTTCGATTCGGTTCCAGTGGTGGTTCAAGGGAAGGCAGCAGCGAAGCGGCTTAGGCTGTTTGGGGTTAATATGGATTGTCCCATAAGCGAGTCTGAAGAATGTGAAATATTGTCATCAACAACCATACAGCATTCCAACATGCCAACACAACACCCTCCTTTACTTTCTTCACCTTCACAAGCTAACACTCCATCTCAATTGATGTTCTACAATGGTACACCTCTAAGGCCACGTGATCCGGCGCACAAAGGCAAGGCATCCATGTCACTAGACATTGATCTTTGAAATTTCATGAAAGAAAAAAGGAAAGCAAAAAAGAAAGATTGGACCCGGAACCCGTTTGGACTAATCGATGCTACCGCTTGATACATTACGATCATGTATGGCATGGGAATGCATCATCATCGGTTGTGAAAGCGAAAGCCGTGGAAGTGGAGATGAAGCAGCGATGATAGGAGAAACTGTGAAGAATTTGAGGAAGCACTAGCACATCATAGTATGGAGAAAGCTCTTAAGACTTCTGGACATTGTGTATAACACGTAGGTTTGATGGATAGACATATTTACACTTCCAACATCATGGAAGATTTGCTTTGATAAACCATATACATTATGAAATGAGTATGAAATTTTATGATAATTACTGAAAATCTTTGTTCTCTTACGTTGTCTGCTGGGAATCATTAATTTATTATTGGGTGAGAGCATTCTTTCCTCTTTGAAAGGAATAAATCGCCCAAATTCATGGACGATGTCTTGCATTTTATCAAATTAAAGTTCATCGTCTCTTTCTCCTTAGCTATCTATTCTCTCCCCACCACCCTCTCTCTCTCTCTCTCTCGCTCTCTCCCTCTCTCTTGTGCATCAGGGTTTGTTCAATGGTCTCTCTAATGGAAGATACAAGTCCGACGCGGAAGAAGTGCTGAAGGAAGAGCTCTGAAAGGTAAGGTTCAGCTATTAAATTCCAACCTTTATACTTTTTATTTGTTTGATTTAGCTTTAAATCTTTGAAAAGCCATTTTAAAGAAAAAAATTATATTACCTATCTGATCTTCCTTGCTTGTTTGGTTAATATGTAAGAGTTCATGCTTGTATGCTTTCCCTAGTATTGAGTGCTGTGATATATATAATTCATAAACTAGGTCTCATCAGAGATTAAACCTAGCCAGGTCTGCATTAGGGTCTAGGAAGGGGAGGTAAAACTAGCCATATACTGTTGAAATTCGATAAAATGGAATTACTCTAAAATGAAATAATAAAACTATTATCTTCCCCTATTTAAAACAAAATCTCATGGATTATTCCAACATTGTTGAGAAAAATCAAATTAATCTGTAAACATGTTTGACAACGCACCAATTCGATGATATCACTAAGCCGATCGAAGTGAATGTCTGATGTAGTTGAAGATTATTGAGCAAACTGGTAATAACAATGAGTCTAGGAGTGGATTGTGTCAAAATATAAGAGTGTAATTAAGTAAACGCGATTCAATTGATGATATGATATTAATCATTTTGGCCATATAAAAAAAAAACGTGGTTTCATATCTATCCATTAATCTAAAATAAATTAGCTTGCATCATCCTAGCTAAACTCATGAAGTGGGCATAGATTTATCAAAATATTGGATGAAAAAAGCCAGTAATAAGCCGCTAGAAATATTCCATTCTTCCATAATATATATGGTAGGGGTAACTAATCCACTTGTTCCTTATTTTGCATGGATCTCCCTAAGATAGGTCTGGATGATCTGCTCATAATAAGACTATCTCTCACTCGATAAAACTATCGAAAATGATAAATATGCCAAAATGTTTATTAGTCGAATTAAAACCGAAGGTACTTTTTTATTTATTAGGTGAATAAAAATAAAATTAGTTTGTTTTAGTGAAGAAAAATCAAAATCTGTTGTCACATCTAATAAATTGATCGGATTATAAATTCGCAGTATGCTTTTCAGTTCACCTAACATTGCTTCTCAAACTATCCCTTTTGGTGTTCAAATTAGACTTAGTTATGTGTAAGTGGGCGGTGGATTCTAAGCATGACATTTATTTTTCTCTGTGCTTATGAAACCAATTTTGCTTTTTCATAAAGTTGGAATAAGCCATTCTTCAATTGTTCTCCCTGACGAAACTGACATGCAATAACACACACACACACACAATTCTCCATTGACGGCAGGAAAAAGACGACAACTGCATTTAGCGGCTACTTTTCAAAGATAGTCCGGATAAAAACAGCATATGTTTCAATTTGATTCATGCAAATTTGATAATCACTTTGTATTTTTGATTTCCTTCCTTTGTTTGGTCCATACAATTATCGTTTAGCTAGATAATGGTCTTTGCAATGTATAATGATGTTTAAAAACACGACAATTTGCCTTTTGAAATTGTTGGCTTACATTTGTTGTCAGTTACCAGAAAACATCACTTCTTGTTACATTTATGTCCCTAGATAAGTATGCCTTTTGAAAGGTCACCGATAGTTCCTCATGAGAATAGCATACTCCTCATCATCTCAGGCCAAGAAATGACTGTTCGATTATGACTATTGAGTTGTGTTAATACTATATCCTTAGCACCAATCATGACAATAGACCTAATAATTGGAAGAGTACATTTATTATATGACTTTGTTGTTCAATATGCCCAGTTATCTCAATGTCGTAAGTTTGATTATAGCTCTAAGAGACTAACCAAAAGAGAAAAGAAAAAAAAAAAAAAAGGGATTTATCATTGATGAGAAGGCATAAGATACATGCGTCCTTACACTAAGCATATAAATCTAAATAATTTGACATATAATGTTTCTTTGCAAATTCAAACGATATTAAACATATCTTAGTCTATTTTTTTCTTTTATCGATTGCATATTACAGTCCATAGGAAAAATAATATTTAGAGCATCTCGCTAACAATACGTTAGCGATACAATGATTTTTGGAGATTGATACAAAATTATTACAAATCCGTAGAAACTACATTTTTCTTCCTTTCTTTTTCTCTCTTTTTTCTTTTCTTTTTCTTTTTCTGTGTGTGATGATATTTGGCTTAGTATAGTCACTTTGTCATTCATGCAAGATATATGGTGTATATGCTGCTTTACTTTTCACCGCCGTGATCCTCAACATATTTAAATTTCTTAAAAGGAAGGAATTATGAGGGCCATATAAACAACATTTTTCAGAGCACGTTGTTGGTCATGGACCATTTTTTTATGAAATTTTTCGACAGAATGGGACCATTATTAGTTTGTTTCAAGGGTTATAAATTATATTAAATATCAGAAAACACAGCAAAACGGGACATGCAAGGTAGCTTGTAGGTGCTAGAAATGCTGTTCTGATTGGAAATTCACCGACAATGAACGCTAGATATCTTTAACTTGTTCATGTTGGTTAAATTGTCTGGTCAATTTATAATATGAAATGCTTCCATGTTTACAGAATATGTTCTGCGAGGCTAAAATGAATTTACAAAATTTTGGTTGAGAGTACAACAGCAATACAAGTTTAACTTTTTGTGCTAGCAATAGGACTTAAGAAATTAAGTCCATCAATTTGGAATAAATTAGGAAAATTTAGCATGATAGATTTGAGATATTGGGCATTGGACCATTTTCCACCGCCCTTAACCTTTTTCAAAGAGGTTTTTGTATTCAAGGAAGTTCTCCATCCTCTTAGGTCTAAGAGGAGCCCATGGAAGAATCTATTAAGAGAAGGATTTATCTTGGTCATTGATTCGCTTACTTTCAAACTCTAAATATTTAAGAGCTCCTCATTATTTTATACAATTCAAAGAGTAAAAGGATGATATTGCGAAGTTAAACTGCTACCCTTTGAAACTAATTACTTGTGTGTTTGAGCTCCTAAGACTCTTTATTCTCCTTCCTAGAGTCATCCCTTCATGTGTCCTCTCCTTGTCACTGCTCTAAGCTTGCATGAAGCATGAGACTCATGCCATACATACATGACACCATCAATTGAATCCATGTATAACAAATGCAAACAAGGTATGCTTAATGATTCTTTAGAAAATTTGTAAATGCATTCCCAAGTTATTATTATGTGTAGGTAAAATCCCTATACTATGAAAGTGTGACATTATCTTTTTAAGAGTATACAAATACACACTCAATAGTCATTAAAACCTCAAGTATAGCTATTTATGGCCCTTTCATTGACAATTTTAAGGCTTTGATGATGGTCTTATTTGCATAATTTTAAAAGTGTTTTGGTTCTAATGTCACTTTAGGAGTCAATATATATATATATATATATAACCAATAGTTTAAAGGTGTATTTACAATTGCTTGTAAAACCTTTTTGCACAATTATATGTTATAACTACACTCTGTAAATACGATAAACTTTTATATTACAAAATTATATATATCTAAAATTGTGTCATATTATGCATAAAATACTAATGGCAAATTGCAACTACACTTTTTAACTATTTATCAAGTACAAATTAACTTCTTAAACTCTCAAAGTGCAACTTTACTTCTCCTTAATTTTTAAAAATGTGTATGTACCCAAATCCTTGCCAAAACCCCAAACTTTCTCTATTTATGGTTCTATTAACAACAATTTTAAGGTATTATTTTCTAAAATTATGTGAATATGGAGTCACACATTAGAAGTTTATAGGATTTATTTCAACCTAACCATTAGTTTAAGGATGTATTTTCATTTGAAACTGTTATTGCACATTAAAGAAAAAAATCGACCATTCATCTTGTATATTTATAACTTTTATGTAAAATAAAAATAACTTATCCATCCATAGGTATATATAACATGTTATTCAAAATATTAAAATAATCATCATTAATTATTTAGTGATAAAACGTTTCAAAGGATCTACATATGTTATATTTCTAGTTATTTGTATGGTGTGTAAAGATATTTAAGTACTACATATATTTTTGTATCTATATGTAAAAATGTTAGATAGTTAATAAATACTTGTTTCACTTTTATGTCAATTCTATAGGAATAAAGTCAAACATACTACCTAACTTAGTATGTTTTTCTTTTCCAATTTCACACTCAAAGTTTTTAATTACCAAATATCATTATCAATGAAACTTTTATTTATCAAATTAAGTACTTCCAGCTTCTTAAGAAAGATGTCACAATTAATGCTTATGTAGTTGAGAATTATAAGCCTAAATGATGAAAGAGAATAAAGCAGATTTGAGAAGCAAAAGTTTAATGAGAATAAAGCAGATTTGAGAAGCAAAAGTTTTATTAGACATGCAACTTCAAACCCCATTTACAAAATTCAAATGCACCCAAAGTTCATGAGTTGAATTTGACATTGTAACTACATTCATTTGAAATACTAATGTGTTTTGCACATTATATCGCATATTGAACAGTCGATCAGATAGAAAGACATGTAGAATAGAGTAAGTGGAGTCTTAAAATTGAGTAAATTGGAATTACAAAAAGAAAAAGTTATTAACTCGTATAATAGTTAAAAACGAATCGATGTTGATACCAAGAGTTACTATAGTGAACTATGAAGCTTCAAGGACCTTCAATGTATTAAATTCGTCACCATACCTTTCTGAAGATAAACAGCCTCAACATTTGAGGATAAATCCTCAAGAGCCCTAAGCTGATTATTGGAATCAAGTGCCCATCGGTTTACTTGGGTTGGAGCAAGAGATCTCAATAATTTAGTTTAGAAAATTCTGCAAAGATAAGATATAGAGACAACTGAAGCTTACAAAGATATTCTAGATGATACTTGATCCTTAATAGTTCTATAGATTTGTCAACCAGCAGAAGAAACCAAGATCAAGACACATTCGATGTAAGCGTTTGCAATTCGTGCACAAAAAAGACATAAATTGACGCAAGGCATCCCAACAAAGACCTACAAAATTCTCACAAGGCATCCCAATCCTTTACATTACCTTTCCATGTTTATTTTTAATTCATGTTAAGTTTTAATTAATTTTTAAACCCTAATACTATTATGAGGATTTGATTTTCAATATAAGTCATCCTTTAGATTAATATTGACCTTTATTGAGTGATTTTCTCCCATAATATGTTCTTACTAATTTTTTATTATGGAAAACAACCCAATGTTATTAAAATGTGAGTTATAGTTCAATTTCTCCTAATGAGCCATATCAGTTGGAATAGGGATACCACCAAAGCAGGTTTGGAACGAGTTTTGTAAAACTCAAATTTGACTCGCTATCTTATAAGGCTTCCTAAAACCTTATAGAGTACCTTAAATGATTTTTATCATGTTTCCAAGACCTATCCCTATAAGGTTTTGTGAAACCTATTAAAACTCAACATGTTAGTATTAAAAAAATTAAAAAAAAAAAAGATTTGTGTGTGTATAGAAAAAAAATTAAAGCAAATAGCGTATGGGTTATTTTAAATAATAAAACAAATGAGATATAATTATTCAAGACTTAACAAACTTTTTTTTATTTTAAATTAATACACAATTAATAAAAATGATATGGATGGAAATTAAGAAATATGACTGACTCGCTAAGAGAGAGAGAGAGCAAAGGAGAGAGAAGAGAGTCACAAAATATGTAAGAAAGAGAAAGGGATGAGGCTAATGTTTTCTCAAATGATAAAGTATGAAAGAAATAGAATATTTCTTATTAATTGTTATGTTTATCATTTACGGCTAATACTAAATTACTAATATCATATTATTATCTTTAACTAGGTTTGTGTTTTCTATTGGGTTTTTTTTAAATCCCAAAACCCAACCTAAAACCTTATAGGGTTAAATATTATAGGGTTTTTATAGGGTTAAGCGGGTTAAAAACCCTATAATGACTTAACCATTGGCATCCCTAGATTGGAAATTACCTATATCCCTTATCAAAACTTAAAATGTAACTACTATTGAATCAGAAGCTAAGTTTATTTGATTATGTTTTGAACAACCATGTTAGGTCCATAAGGTAGGCTAACCATGGAGCAAATGTCGACCAGGTCAATTGCCTTGAAACAATAAGGGACATTTCCTTACTTAGCTTTTTTTCTTTTTTTCCTTTTCTACTGATTAAGGCCTAAAAATCTCCCATTAAGAGTTTTACTAGATATTATCATTGGTTAAGTGTCATGTGCCAAAAGCTTGTGGCACATTATGTAGGCAGCCCACTTGACTACATGGTAAAAGTTTGCTACATAGGTTAGTTTTTTTCTTTTTATCTAGCATTTTTTTATATGTAAATTTAAATCAATTGTTCATCTTAAATTATTAAAATTTAAAATTATTATCTCTCATAAATATGAAAATTTACATAACTACCGAAGAAATATGGGAATTAATATAAGTAAAACCTAAAACCATCAACTTAAGTACATACCACAAAATACTAATAAAATAAAACTAGCACATCAACAAATGAAATTGTCTTACGAGAAGATATTCATTACAAACTTGATGGTAGGGGAAAAAATTTATCAATATGATCTATACATCGAATCTGTATATTGATTTACATTATCGCTAATGGTTGTTGGGATGGTGGGGGGAGTGGAGATGACTAGCTACCTACAAAAGCTATGGATAGGAGAACCCATTGATACAATCTAAGAAGGAGGCTGTTGTAATGATTAACCACCTAAGGAAGAAGCAAAAGGTAGCCATGGATATAAGGGCCATAGGTACGGCTTCTTGCAAGCTAGCATCATCCCTAACCTATATTTATAGCATTTTCTCCTCCATAGTATAGATAAGGTGCATAATTGTACCAATGTAAAAAGTTTATAAGGACTTTAAGAAAATTATAATTAGATAACTTTACATATGCTTCCTAAGCCACTAGGTATGTCTATTGTATGGAATTCTCTCCCATTTACTAGGTCATAAAGACATGTTAGTTTTATGGTGCCATCAATGCCTTAAGGGAAGAACCACTTGTGACTAATATAATGAAACTTGTTATGCATGTAGCCTAATAACATCCACACGACATATTGGATAGGTCTTGTATCCCTAATCTATTCTTATACATTACAATATGTCAAGAACTCATCGACAGTTTATAATGAAGCTATATGAGTATGAAAAGACTGTCTAACAACCATGTCAAAAGTTCTCCCACCTACAGGATATAGCTACTTCAACCACAAAGTATCTACATAGTATAATTGTTAAAATCGTGAATCAAATATACATGTTTTTCTTAATTAAAACAAAAGTAAAATTGTTTAGATACGAATTTTTTGTAAAACTATAAATTTTCATATACAATCTTACAAGTTTTTAATTTTAACGATTTTGTACGATTATATAACATTCTACACTTCAAAACAATAGGAGAGGGTCCATTGCTTAAATACAACCATAATGTTGAAAGATGATAAAAGAAAAAAGTCTTATGTTGCTTAAGAAGGGGAAATGAGAATGTCTTATAGTGTGATGAATTGTAAAATTAAATTAACTTAGGTCATTTTAACATAAAGTAACCCACACATAAAAAAGGTCAATTTTCTAAAGCCATCTGGTACTCTCTTGGACTGCGCCCATCATGCCTTCAATAAGCAGTATTAAGGCCCCCAAAAGGCTTACGACCCAATGATAAAAGGATTCAGGGTCCAAGTAAATATAACTATAAAAAAAATAAGCCCAAAAACAAAAAGAAGAGGCTCATCTCTTAGTAAATAATATTGAAGACTTGAGGCTTTAACATAAGCCCAAGTGTATGAAGGCAAGTCACAACTAAGCCTAGCCTATCGGACTTAAGGGGAAGTATTTGAAAGATGATAAAAGAAAAAAGAACTATTCTATGAGTATATGATTTTATAATTTTTTTTAGTTAAAATAAATGTAAAATCATTTAAGTACGAATTTTTTATAAAATTGCGAATTTCGAACTACAATTATATGATTCTGCTAATTTTACGATTCTGCCGATTCTACACATTTAAAATAACATCATAATCACAATTTTGATAACATGATCTAAGGTAAACATCAAAAATACAACCATAATCATCAGCTACATATGGCACATTGTGCTTAAGTTGACAAGTGGATAAACTTATCTATAGCAAAACTTTGTCTCATGTTGTTAAGCTCACAACCAAAAGCAAGAAAAGTTCATATCCAATGTTTTCCATTACTAAAGGTCAAATGGATATCTCATGGTAGCTACCTCAATAAAATGGTTTTCCTTTTGCCATCTTATTTCTAGCATAGTTTTCTTATATATGAATATCCGTTAGAGTCATGGATCTAGTGGAAATTCCTTAAAACCTTTTTTTTTTTTTTTAGACCCTATTCTTTTCCCATCTTGTTCAAACCTTCTATCTTGATTCATTATAAGCTAGACAATTGTCCAAGTCCTAAAATTCTTTTCCGAACAACATGCAATCATTATTACTTACATGAATTAAGTTAGCATCAATTGGGGATGCCCTAAACATTTTGCATGCCTCACAATAAGATAAAGAAATATTTTGCCATCTACTAGTAAACTTTCAAAGAAGTGAGCAAATTATGAGAGCTCTTAACATATTGTTAATCGCTAACCTTAAGATTTATCATTTGTATCATAATCAATAAAGTGATAACTTGTGACTCTTTGGATAGACCTCTTATTTTACATCTTCGAACAAGCTGGTCCACCTACATGTATCCACATCTCCACATCACCATCCTATTAACTTAATTTCAATCACTTCTTATATCTAATTATCCACTTTGCCAACAAATGCTAGCACCCATCATCAAGAATGCTTTCATCAATGATCACTATAGAGTTGAATCGTTGAATGTACTCAAAACCTCCCTACAATATGTTCGTGTTGTATTAAAGTCCATACCATCTCATTCATATTAGTAACATCACAACTATTTTAATGGGATGCAATTTCATATTATATAAGTCCCACAATCTAGTGTTTGGGATTGATACATAAAATTTAAGGCGATTGGGTAAGTTGTCCAATCAAGCTCAAATTTTACGACGAAATTAAGAATATTAGTAAAAGTAATCTCATAAGTTTAAATTTAAGAAAATAAGTAATAAAATAATTAAATATTATAATATTGAGTAATAAGTATATTACTCGTTATTTATTAAAAACTCGTGAAACAAGTTTCGATAACTAATAAATCAATAAAGATAAATTATATGTATACTAAAAATCATAAAATAACATAAATAATATTTATCAGCATTTACTTATATTATATATGTATTACGTATAGGTAAAAATACTCAAAATTACTTAAATATACTAAAATAATACTAAATATTTAAAGAAAAATGCTCAAAAATTGAGACATTGTCCAGAAATGGTTGTAGCATGTTGGGATTAAGTAGAACACTATTAGCCAATTAAATTTAACCAACTAGAAAGTAAAAATAAGGGACACTTAGCTACCCAAAAATGAAAAGAGAACCCTAAACCCCTCTATAAAATCAAAAATCACCTACCACAAATCATTTTAGTCAGTTAGTTATCCAGGAAAAATAGAGAAAAGTGGAGAAGAGAGAAAAATATAATTTTACCAAAAAATTAGAAAAATAATATGCAATTAGAGCAATATAGGGCAACTCACAACCAACGACCACTTAAGGAAAGACGGCCACTACCACCACACCCTAGCACCATCGCCCCTCTCTGTCGACATACTTGAAGCCACCACTGGTGGCTAGAAGTTGATTAAATAAGTAAGTCTAGTCTTTAATTTTAATTTGTTTAATTTATTTAAAATATTAAATTAATGTAGAAAATTATAAAATTTTGTATTCTGAGATTTTTATGTATTTAGATTTAGAAGAAAATATCAGTTTAATGAATTTAGATCGTAAAATATACAATACTTAAGAAATCCTGAAACTCGAACTTATTTTCAATTTAAAAATAAATTACCTTAATAGTATAATATTGAGCCCAAAATTTTTTTGTAAACTATTTAGAGGATTTAAAATAGTGCTATGAAAATATTTTTCAAAAATTAATTTTTGAAATTTTTAGTTAATTTTTAAGGCTTTAAATTATATATAAAGAGTGATTTTTAGGCTTAATTTAGTGATTAAACGTATAAACACATATTTAACATGTAATTAGGAGTTTTATGATGTAATTTACTGATGTAGTATGATATTTGTGGTATTTGAAGTATTGGATATAAGTGTTATGAGTCTTATGTATAAATTAATAATATGTGAAATTGGGAATGTAATAAGTAGAAAATATTAGGTTAAATTTGATAATAATAATATACAATAAATCTGATAGGAAACCTAAATTTAGGTAATTATATAAAAAATGTAAATTTTTCTCATATTTGGAGTAAGTTCGATAATTAAATTAATATTACGATATACTGTACGAACTAAAATATTAGTTAGGAGCTAAATACAAGATTTAGAATACTCAAGTATAATACGATTAATTTGACATAATTGTTCGGAACAAGTTTATAGGGTTCACATATAAAATTGATAATTAAAAACTAAATTAGAACATAAATCAAAAATGGGTTCAAAAACTACCCTAAAATAAATCAGTAATAAGTAATATATATATATATATACTTTGATAGTCGAGTAAAATCATAATTTAAAACCTATATGTCATAAAGGTATAAATACTAAAAGAGTATTTATATTCTAGGATACACAAAAACGAGTTAACTTGCAACAAGTTGAGCAAATTAAGAATTTCAAGTAAGTTAGGTTCAATATATTGTTGTATTTTGGAATACTATATTAAAGTACTCAAAAGCTTAAGATTATATGTAATTGTAATTGTAAGTAACCATATGTGCGTATGTTTGTGTGTTTTTTATTATGTACTGAATATTAATGCCATGTTGTGGTAGTTTATTGTGAATTAAGTGGTGTAAAATTGTTTGATTACCTTAAATCGAATTTAACCATATTTGACCTAAATACCTTAACTAATCATGCATTGCAAACCTTTAAAGGACTATTAGGATTCTTTAACTAGTTACTGACACCTTTGAAAGGAATAGTATTAACTAGCATAATGGTCACCTCTTTATCCTTAATCGAATTAAGTGATAGGAGAAAAAGTCGTGATAAGAATGAGGGCAATGATTCAAAGGATAGTCATAGCGAAAGCAGTACCTCCATTACACAGACCTAGGTTTAGTTGTAAGCTGTTGCATAAATATTAAAGCTTCTCAACCTAAATTAGAGTGGGTGAAATTTTTTTTATTTCACAATGGACTAGATTATGTTGAGTTATGGCATTTACTTGTTGCATTACATTTAATTAATTGTTTGAATAGTTTATTTTTATATGTTATGCATTCTTAAGTCTCCACCCTGACTTACTAAACTGTCAATTACTCATATCCTAATAGATTTTCTTTAAGGTACTAATTAAAATGGCCCGCTATAACTAGCCTAAGGTTAGTCATGTAATATTCACTTACCAGACTACTATAACATGTAAATATTTCCTAGGATCATAAGACAATATAAATATCTTTATATAAATATGACTTAAAGTTTTTAGTTCTACATATAACTTTTATTATTAATCATGAATAAGCTGTTTACTTCAAGACAAAGAGTCATGGATGCCTTTTATAAATCATACATATAATAATGATTGTGAGATCAATTACTATTATAGGTTAGTTTATATAGTGAAACTGTTACAACTCCGTCGCTTTGAGGTGTAACATATTAAGGTGGTCCTAATACAAATAGCAAATAAACCCCTCTTCTTCCCTACAATGCAACTTCTAAGAAATCCCTTTTCTCTATCAATGAACTCTCTACATAATACATCAAGTTTTCCCCCAACATTCTATGTTTATCACCTAGTTGGTACAAGTGATCTCTTCTCAAATTTTCTAACCTTGTTTTTTTTTTTTTTTCTTTATAAAGCATAGTATGCTTTAAATGTATTTTGTTATTCCGAAAATTAATTATATTTCAAAGTTTCAAATATTTAGCCAAATTTTTTATTCTTTTTACAACTATTATATATTCCATATAATGGATATTTTTCATCATGCAATCATATTTTTCTGCAACTATGTTAGAAAATATGAAAGTATCAAATTTCCAACCATAAGAATTTAATGATTCCATCAATAATCAAGAAATTTATATGTTACTAATTTTTCCATCATAAAATATTATTTATCTACAAATACATAATAAAATCCAAATGTTACTAATTTCCATATACTACTAAATTTCCATTAAAAATATTTCAATTATTTGCAAATATATTAAGGAGGTTAAAAATTATGGATATTCAATGAAAATTTTTCAATTGTTCCATTAAAAATTAAAGTTCCTAATATTATGAACTTTGCATCAAAAAATTTTGTTCTTCTAAAAGTATTTTATAATCTAAAAATTAAGAAATCATTCACTAAATTTTATGTAATCTGAATATTATCAATTTTTCAAATGTCATAAATAATTGAAGAAGTTATAGATATGGATTATTTCAAAAAAGTTAAAGAAAATAGACAATCGATTCATTATTTACACATCAAAAATAAACTAACAATCATTAAATTATCAAGTATCACATAAATGGAAAATTACCTCAATTTTCATGAAAAAAAAAATCCTTATTATAAATTCACCTTTTCATTAAGAAATTTTCCATAAAATACAATATATTATAGAAGGAATTTGTTGTACAATATGTGCCTAATTAACTAAATATTTGTGAAAAAAAAAAATACAATACTACGAAATATTTTAAAAAAACTAACTGTTAATAGAAATTATTAAAAAGTTATAGAAACTTAAAGATGAATTCACAAAGTTCATTTATAAGTGTGACCAAACAAATGCATCATGCAACAAAAAACAAAAAAAAAAAAAAAAAAGAACAAAACCAATGAAGATAAACTTAAATTCAATATCACATATACGATACATCACATGCCATTACATTTCCTCATGCAGAACAATCAACTAACTAACATATATATAACATAAATATCAAAGCCAAAAGCATCGCATTTTTCATAAGAAAACGTCTCATACATGCCTTTTATTAATGTCCTAAGTTCACCTATATACATATATATATATATATTACTATAAGTAAAACACACAATAGTTAGCTAGCTAAAATTAAAAAGAAAAAAAAAAAAGAAAAAGAAAACGAAAACGAAGAAGGATCAAAACTTAGAGAAAGCAAGAAATTGAGAAGAAGAAGGTCTATACATAAAAACAATGCTAGAAAACAAAAGGATTTAAGCTTGAATTCAACTCGACCTAAGCAACAAAATCTAAGTTAAACTAGCACATGTCGAATGAGCAACAAAATTTTGTCATACAACATGGGATACCCTAACTAGCACATGTCATGCAATTGGCAAAAGTTTTATGCTTTCTATGTGAAAGCATCATATAGAGTTTTAAGCTCAAGAACTTTTGTACCTAATTCCACCACGAGTTATGAGCTTTTATATCTAGTTTTCTTTAATGATATATATTTGTATATATATATTCATCCAAAAAAAAAATGAGGACACTCATTGTACATATAAATAAAATTTAGTCAAAATTTGTACATAAATTGTCTTACATAATGAGTTTAATATGTGCTCTTTAATTTCATTTAACAAGCCTAATTTTGGAGAAAATTAGAACCATTTCTTATATGATATCTAATAATAAGCCATTCCAATGGACACATACAAAACAAGTATACATTATACAGGATATGGATCCTGTAAAGTTTCTAATCCCTAAAGTTCCTAAGATTTCCCTCCTCAAATCGCAACATGTGGTAAAATAAAAATAAACGATTAAGATTAAATCCTTTTTTAGATACCATTATTCTAATTACCAAATTGAGTTAAGTTAATCGTTAAGTAATCTAACAATTCAAGTAAACGCTGTACCCAAAAAAAATTTAAGGTGAATTATCTTTTTAAAAAACTTTTCAACTTCCCTTTCTTACCCTCATAATAAGATATACGTGTGAGGCAAGCAACTAAGTGGACCCTAGCTACACATTAAAAGAAAAAAGAAAAGCAAAATATTAAAATTTTGAAAATTTTTATAAGAAAAGAAAAATTATTGCCCGTCATCTCAATGATTGTGTTAATATATTTCTAATTAATTATGAAAATATATCTTGAGCATTGTAATGGAGAAAATTTGTAAACTAAGTTCTTTTAATTAATAGACATGTATCTATATTTATTATACTTTTAATATGTTTGTGCATCTAGTATACATAAGATTGATAATATATCAAATAATACAATATATATCATAAAAATATAGTATATGTATGTAGATTCTCAATTAGACATTGTAATATGCTATATGTAATGATGTAATATCTGTAAGCCCTAAAGTTAAGCTAAGAGACGATAGGATTGAACTTAAAGCACAAAGTTTAGGACGATCAGTTAAAGGATTCGATCAAATACAAATTATAAACTATTGAGAGAAATATTAGTAAAAATGACCCCAAAAACTTGAATTTAAGAAAATAAGTAATAAAATAGGAGACTATAAAATTTTCAAATTTTAAGTATAATAATTGCTAATTATAGAAAAGGTGAAAAGTGTAATCAAATAACTAATAAATTATTAGAGATAGATTATATGTATACTAAAAATTTCAGAATGACCTAAATAATAATTAGGAATGTTCACATGTACCCCACATATATTTACGTATAGATAAAAATACGCGAAATTATTTACATTGGCCAAAAACTTAATAGATAATTAAAGAAAATTATTAATTAATTGTGGAAAAATCAGAAAAAAAATCAGAACGGTATGTAATCTGGTCGTGGCAGGTCAGGATCTGAAAAATAAAAATTATCCAATTAGAATTAAGTAACACAAAAGCCAAAAATCAAGAAAATGAGACAATGTCATGTCTAATTAATACATATTAATTACCAAAAACGTCTATAAATAGGGGAAAAATTCACAGAACTCCTTTGAACAGTGAGGAATTAGAGAAAAATAGGGAGCTTAAAAAATTCAAGAGAAAATCTAGAAAAAAAAAAAAGAAAAGGAAATTGTACAATTAGGGCTAGTGAGCCAAACCCACACCTCAACACCGCCTAGGACCGAGCCACCACCACCACCACCACCCAACTCCAAACCCACCATTTAGGCTAGCTAACACACTTGGACCAGAGTTGGACAGCCAATAAACATCGAACCGGTGAGTCCCTTATTTACCCCAATTTTAAGTAATTTCGTAAAATTAGTTATTTTGCCTAGGAAATTATGAAACTTGTTATTCTGAGGTTTTATTGTATGTAGATTTAAGGAAAAATAGTGATTTAGTTTAATCACATCTGAAAATATAGGAATCTTAACAAATTGAGCAAAACCGAGCATGATTAAAACTAGAAATAAATAGACTTAGGAGCATAGTTTGGAGCTCAATTTTTTTCTATAGAATGCTTATGTGATATAGAACAATGCTATGGAGCCATTTTTTTTAAATTAATTTTATAAATTTTTAAGTTAATTTTTAGCCCTAAAATAATGGAAAAATTAGGTAATTTTTTGTTAATTAGGTGATTAAGATACTAATTACCGATTTAGATAGTAATTAGATATTTAGGGATGTTAATCTCTTATGTGGAAACCTAATCCTAACCTTTGGAGTATTGAGTATAGTTAATTTAGGAAATTAAGTAGTTATTGCAAGAAATCAGTAATATGTGAAATTGAAAATTAATAAATCTAAAAAATTAGGATTATTTAGATAATATTATAATAAAAATCAGAATAATACTAAATCTGAAATAAAATTTAATTTTAGATAAATGTATAAAAATATAAGATTTTCTCACATTAAGAATAAATCCGATACCCCAATTAGGAATAGCGTATACCGAATAGTTTAGAATACTAAATTAAGACCCAATAGGATATTTGAATACTTGAGCTTAATGTGATTAATTTCACATTAGGATTTGAGCATATTTAAGACTTAGGAATCAAAACTAGAATCTAATTTAGGGTCTGAACTTCGAAATAGAGTAGAAAGAATTATTAGTATATAATAGGTATACATAAAAAAAGGAGTTAAATTACAATTTAGAATATGAATCCTTAAAGTATAAGTACTAAAAAGACCTATTTGTATTATAGAACAACTAGAGACGAATCGGCTTACAACTAAGTGATCGGGCGATTGAGAAATTCAAAGTAAATTAGGTTATTACTTGTTGTAATAGAGTACTGGTTTTATGGTACTCGAAAACTTAGGATTGTATATGGTTGTGATTGTAAGTAGTTTACGCATGTGTTTGATGTATTTGAATTCGTGCTAAAATTGTGATATGATGGATTATGTGTTATGATTGAATTGGTGTGAATTGTTTAAAAACCCTAAATAAAATTTAATCCTATTCGACTTTATTGACCAAAAATGCCATGCATTGCAACCCGTTAGGGGATCATTAGGATTCTCCAACGAAATACTAACCCCAGTCGAACTAAGTGACAGAAGAGAAGGTTGCGGTGAGGGTAAAGTCAATGGTTCAAAGGTAGTCGCGGGAGGAGCAAAATCTCCATTGCACAAGCTTGGGTTTAGTTGTGAGCTGCTGCATAACATGAAAACTCCTCAACCCGGATTAGAGCGAGTAAAATTTCTCTAATTTCACAACGGACCGGACTACGTTTTGCGATGACACTTGATTGTTGTATTGCATGAAATTAATTGCTTGATAATCTTGTTTGTGCTTATATACATTCATGAGTCTCCAATTCAATTTACTAAGCTGTAGTTGCTCATACCCTTATAAATTCTTTTGCAGGTTCTGATTTCTAAACACTTCAAGTATTATGCCACTCTACAATTACCCAGAGGTTAGTCCTTTTGAAGCCAAAGGTGTGAAAATCAATTTACTTAGTAATGATGTGTAGTTAGAGTGTCCTTTGTAATTAAAGATAAAGCACTGATAGTTATTATGTAAATTAGTAAACAGCTGTGATTATGTAGAATTTCCTAGGAAGTTCTATGAACTTTACATATAATGTAATATTTATCTTAATTGTAATTAAACTTTTAATCGAACTGTTTACTTCAAAGCGAGGAGTCATTGGCACCTTATGTAAATCATGTTTATGGTAGGCACTGTAAAGCCAGTTATTATCATAGAATGGTTTACATGGCGAGACTGTTGCGACTCTGCGACTTCGAAGCGTAACAATATCATATAATGTAAACTAAATATATAATATGTTACAAACTAAATATATAATATGTTACAAACAAACATATATCATTAAGATCAAGATATATATTATTTGTAAACATATATCATTTACTCTATCTTCAACACAATATAATAAATATATATTATATAAATTAACATGCATGTTGCTATTAATAATGTATAACAAAAATATAATAAATAAAATATAACATTTTAAATATATTATGGGATATATATTATTACATATATTATATATGAAAATATATATTATATATATTATAGTTTTAAGTATAAAAAAAAATGTTAAAGATAGATAAATATTGTATCTTATATATTATAAACGCAAGTTATGAATTACCTCATGCCCATAGTAATTATAAAATTATCTATAATGAAATATAACATATATATATATATATAATATGATATGATATAATACATAGACACCAACACATTCACTGTATATAAATTACAATGAATTGTTGATTGTAAGGTGTAATCATTTACAATATTCTTTTGTCCTCAAAAACAAAATAACATAGTGGTTCATTCAATGTGAGATGTGATTATTGTTTCTATAACGTGGCATTTCTTGTTGTAAAACTAAATTTATTTACTTAAATATAGCCTTCCAAATGGGAAGTGTGCATAACTGTAATAATTTTGTAATTATGCCATTAGAGGTTAAGGGATTTGTTTTTCTTTTTTTTCCTAACTATAAGGGATAGGAGATTTAAATCATAATGTACGTCAATAAGAGACTAATAATAATATTATTAAATTATAAGGACTCTAACCATTAAGAGATTAATTGCTAACAAAATTAAGCTTGTTTAACTACTAACAATGAAAAAATATACTTTAGGGATAATTTCTTCAATGGATTAAACTATCTAAATAATTTTAATTTTCTATCGTCAAGATTTTTATAATTAAATAGTATAAATATTAATTTTCCACTAAAATAGGTTAGGTTCGCTTTCTGTCCTTTTATATTTATTATAATAGTATTTGGAAGAAAAAATAAAATCAATATTTTTCGAATTAAACTATTCAAACAATTTCAATGTTTTCCGTCCATACCTTTATAATCAAGGTATTGCTACGAATAAGATTCGACGTCCTCTTCGTTGTAACTGTTATAATAGTATTTTGGTAAAGGAGAAATCTAATTTTCTCCTCGAAAACATGACGTGAGTTTAGTTTATTTGTTTACCATTTTCTTAGCTTTTTAGACTATAGTCGGATGAAATTAGTAGATTTGGCAGGCTATGAATAGTAGTAGGCTAAAAGACCTAATCATCCACTTCTCTAAGGTGTCAAATACCAGCAGAGGGATATGGGCTAGATGTCCTTTCCTTCTGAAAGCTCTAAGAAGAAGAAAAATATAAACAGTTGTTTTAGGTACATTGCTGTCACCCTTTAAAGGGACATCCCACTGCCACGCGCCAAACTCTCCCCTAACGTATGGACCCATATGTTATTAGTACATGTATCATCATTTAAGGCCCTGCTACATAACCATATACAGTGATATTGTCATCATATTTCACAGACATGTGTTGTGTAGCATCTAGAATCTATATATATAGCCGTAGATGAGACTGTTGGGTCGTCATTTCTAGGATGGGGCTTCCCTTCCCCTGTTGTGCTTGCTGCATATAAGGTACTGGAGCGAAAAATAAAAGCCAGACACCCTTAACGAAGTTTTGCGGATTCCCAAAAAGCCTTTCTTGTTGTGAGAGAAACAGACACTTTCTACCTTAGTTGCTTTCCTGACTGTGTTAACATTTTCCATTTATGTGGATTGACACTTGCATGGTTTATACAAATAATATACGTAGATCTTAATTCCTTGAAACCAAATTTTCTGCTAAAGTATTTGAATGGAAACAAATTAAACTTTAAAAACTACGAACAAATATGATTGCCCTTTAAAAATTCATAACAAAGTGAGGTTTCCTCTCATATAATCACATCCAATTTATGTTAAAACATAAATATAGACAATTATATCAAGTGATACGAAATAGCATATAACTATTTTATAATAAGCAGATATTGAAAGGAAAAGTGATAACACTAGGAGCGAAAGTTATCTGATTCCGTAATAATTTAACGGTCTCTTAATCATCTCCAAAACACCCTACCTATAAAAAAAAATTATATAGATTAAGAACATAGATTGACAAAGCAATTTATGTTGTCCAAACTCAATTATAACTCGCATTGAATATGATTAAAGAATAACGAAATAAAAAGATAATTTTTTAATTAAATTTAAAAAGAAAGCATGAAGAAAAAATATGAATCACAGAATGTTACGCGATAAAATAAAAAAAATTAAGACACCTGAAATAAAAAAACAAACTTTAGGAGTAACGAAATTGAAC
The DNA here is from genome assembly GCA_024138015.1 of Lumnitzera littorea. Lineage (NCBI taxonomy): Eukaryota > Viridiplantae > Streptophyta > Magnoliopsida > Myrtales > Combretaceae > Lumnitzera > Lumnitzera littorea. The sequence continues at coordinate 1,228,793 of JAMXBB010000008.1, read as the reverse complement.
ACACTGTTTATGCGGACACTTAGAATTTGTACTCTATCTTCCTCCACTTCATTTTTAGGATTATATACAAAATTACAAGAAGGAAAATCTAGTAAGTAAAACAAGAAAAACAAGATGCAAATAACAAAACCCTATATCCAAAAATCAATTGGGAAATTAATAGGAAAGAAAAGAAGACCAACTTTAGGAGGAGTTGTCGTCGAACATCGTTTCACCTTGAAAATATACATACTAAACTCGTCCATGAAATCAAATCCACCTTAGCTTCTTCATACTTGATGGTTAAATCATCCTCATTATCGGAGCTACTCTTGTATTAAATTTTTTAATGAGTTCATTTATCAAGAAAATTCTTAGCAAAGTACTTTTTCCAATCACAAACATCCAATTGCTCAATTTCATGGTCATATAGACAAGGGAAATCATCAAATAAATTGATTTAAGAAAAGGGTGACATCTAATTGAATAAAATTTAAAATACAAATTAGTCAGATATTAATTATTACATACCATCATGTTTAAAGGTTTTGCATAAAACACATTCGAGAAGAACCCTATAAGACTAAGATCGAAGAGAAACATACTATAGTAGAGGGTATGCTTTGTAGGAGATCATTAACCATGTCAATACTTGAAGGAAAGAGGAAGGAAATGTAAGGGAAAGAGAAGATGACAGAGAACAAATTATTATATTGTTGTTATTATTGTATAAAGATAATTATTATAGTTTGATTGTATAGGTATATTAATGTACATTAATGAGTATTATTATAGTTTTACCATAGTCATAGGTCTTTTTTAGAGATTATAGGCGTGTGTATAAAAATTACTTAAAAATCCTTGACTAACCATTAAGGAAAAAAGAGAGGTGCTAATTATTTTATTGACAAATTGTGAGAGATGTTTACTTTTGAAGGGTGAAAAGTCAAAAGGGATGTATTTCCTTAATAATATAGCTAATGCAAGACATGATAATGATTGAATTGAAAATTTTCATGTCAACACTTTAAAAGAACTAGGTTCCTATTCGTTGTTTTTAAATTTCCATCAATTCACCTCCTTTAAATGTTGGCACTTATAATTAATGGTTGAAATTAAAAAGAAAAAAATTATCTCACGATAATGTCACAAGCTAGTTTAACAACCTGAGCAATATTGACCAATGATTTCTAAATTGATAGAAACTGAGATGATGAAAACAGAGACCAAGAATCCATTTCTATTGTATGTATGTTTGTGAATATATGAGTCCTTAATGATTGACATATATATATATATATATATATATAATAGAATGGACCTGCTAATTAATAATTTTCATGTTAATACTTTAAAGAACTAGGTTTGTTAATATACCCACATGGTTGTTGATATATCTTGTTGATGACAATATTCTTCTTGTTAATATCTAAGTACTAAATACTCCGAGCCTAATGGTTTAATATAATGAAAAAATATATATTTTGTGTTGTAAGAGAAACTTTAATTGTCTAAGTTAAATATTCGTGAATTTGTTAAATTGTTAAAGCAAGAAAAAAATGTAATTTGTTTTGTAATGTATTGTTTTATTATCCCTCTAATTTACAACGTATTTGTAAGGAATTTACTATGTTTTAAGTTTTTAGGAGAAAGACATGTGATGTAACAAGACCCAGTGCAATCCAATTGAAGCTAATCTTGGTTATAATCGATAACTAAATGGGTGTTACGACTATTAGTGTTTTTGTATTTAGGATTGAAGGATGTGACTTTCCTACTCACGAAGATATGACTCATCAAGTAAGAAGGATGAGCTTAGGAGTTAGCCAAATTCATATGACTCATGAATGCAACTAATTCTATGTTCACTAAAATTGGAAGATTGATAATATCATTAGGATTTGACTCCATATTAAGGTGAAATGTTATGATGTTTAACTACAAATGAAAAATAAGTCTAGAATATAAGTGATTCAAGATAGGGGCAAAATAGTCCAAAAATATTATACAAAATATGGAGAATAAATTGCAGGAAAAACTAAGCTATAATCTAGAGAGAGTGGGGCTACTCAAACGAGGATGCATTCATATTACACAAAATATGAAGCCATACTCGTAGAAGTTTCTCAAAATCTCATTTGCTTTAAGAATCCCCATATGTCTAGAACATTCCCATTTAGATTTACGAGGACTAAGCTTAACTAAATGGCATCATTTGACCACTATATAAGGATACCAAGACAAAAAAAAAAAAAAAAACAGAATAGAAAAGAAAAGAAAACTTTAATTTAGGTTTGTATTTTGATGCTTGTAATCGTTCGTGAGAATTTTCGATTATATGTTTAGTGATTTTTTTGACAATATAAGTAAAACTCTAGTAACAAGGGGAAAAAATTCGAAGAGTTGTTAGTGAGAAGTGTCATGATAGATTAGACTAAGTAGAGTCAGTTAGAACCTGATAAAAGAACAAGAGGACTTTGCAATTGAAAGGTTTTTTCTTGTAATTTTGGTAATAAGAGGCCTTGGTGTGATTGGAGGAAAGTGTTTCTGATGGGAATTTTGGATCGGTTCATTTAATAGAGTTCTGGGTGTATGGAACCAATTAGAGCAATCTTAAGTCAAATAGGGAATGCACAAGTTAATTAAGATCTTAGGCAAGTCAAACAGGACGCAAGGCCGCTTAACTATTTATGTCAACGGGATCAATCGCCCTTGTGCACCACAATCAACCGTCCATAGCACCTTAGTCGACGAGGGCCAATGAAGTCATATTCCAGCTTGTTGTTTGCTTATTTTATTAGCTAGCTTTGATTATTTCTTCCCCATTTGTGTTAGATTTTATATCCGTTTGAAATATTCTTATATTATTATTTAGCTTTAGTTTCCTATCTTATTATTTCTTTCATATTAAGTATGGTTATTGTTATTAGTTGATATAAAGGCATCTTAAGTAAAAGAAGAGTAATTAATAGATGAATGAATTTGAGTTATTGTAGACATAGTCGCTATGGGTTGCTGAGATGGATTTCTTCTAATTGTTGAGTCGAGAGATTATATCTTCTTTACTATATAAAGTTCTAATCAATCTATATAGATTGATCCGCGCACAATATTGGAGTCTGCTTTAACAATCTAGGTTGTTCTGACAATCATTTGTCATATAGATTGCTGGTTTAATCAAAATGTAGCTCGTTTTGAGATTAGCATGTCATATCCAATGTTGATTCTTCCATATCCCATTTATTTTTGGTAATTCAAATTTCCCAAAGAAATGAAAAAAGGTAGCTTCTTTTATTATCTTATCAATTTTAAAATCCTAGATCCATGATCCTTTTATCATTCGCTATTAGAGTAATCCAGTTGGAACCTTAATTTACGGCTTACTCCATTGCTGACGCGATTCCGTATGCTTTGTATTCAAGAGTCTTGCATTCTAGGCACGTCATATAGGATCCTGCAACATAAAACATACGAAATAATTAAAAAAAAAAAAAAGAGAACCAAGATTAGTAATAGACATTGAAAGATATATATATATATATATATATATATATATCTGTTTGACGCAACCATTACCCAAAATTTAAAACTTGTCTTCTTTTTGCCAAGTAATTATTTATACATAAGTTTATCGATAGATAGATAAGTAATAGATATTGAGGGCTAAGTGTTAGCAGCAAAAAGAGTAACAAAAAAGGCCAAGTATAAATGTTATTAGCAACTTTTATTGCAAGGTTTTTGCAGGTCGCCATTAATAGAGCAACAACATGAAAATTTGCTAAATTGGTGTATTAAGCATATGACTAGGGTTTTGCAAAACAAAAGGATAGGTTTCCAGCAATAATGCCTAGCACCTACTAGTAAAAAAATAATAACAATAATAACAATAAAAAAACCCAAAAAAATAATAACTTAAAAAGAAATGATGCCCTAGAATTTGTGAGCTCATAAGTTTGATTGTCCATTCCCTTATAAAATCAAAACATAAGTATATACTTGGCAAAAAAAATTGTGTGCGTGGGGAAGGGCGCTACTACATTTCGTAGGGATGAAGTCTCGAGAATATAGTGTCCTATTTTCCTGCTTTGTTGTGAAAGTATGGATCGTGTTGTCAATTTATTCCTGTATTTATTCAAGGCCGACGAGAGCGACCGTTCAGTGAAGATACTTCCAAACCAACCAGCTGAGTAGTGAGTGACTCTAGTCCTTAAAAAATTATAATCTAACCCCCACCTCTAACCAAACTAAAATTATCTCGTCCTTATCGAAAGAAAACGTGACTAATAACAACCTATTTTAATTTTATTTTATTTTTCCTTATTTCGATTATAAACTAATTGTAATGTTAGCCAAAACCTATTTCAATGTTTTTCTCTTTTTTTTTTTTTTCTTTTTTGGGTTATAAACCAACTATGTTTAATACAATGTAATATCATTGATGCATTACAAGAACTAAGACGATCTATATAGTTGGTCATTAAAATATATGTAGCGGACCCACGACAATAACTAGTGATGGAGGCAAAATTTTGTTGGAAGCGTAAGCCGTAATTTCGGGGGGGAAAATTTGCAGATATGATAGAACGACTACTTGAAATTTTCTAAACACAATTTAAAATGTTTTCCAAAGTTAGAGAACAGTTGCAATTTGGTCTTGGTCCAACTGCTTCTCAAAGTCACAGATATTGGGAATGTTCCCTATTAAGTAAAATTAACGCTTGGAATTGTAATCAACTCTAACTTACTCATCAGTATTATTACATACATTCAAACCCACATCCAATTGATGAACTGTTATCACACTAAACTCCCACGATCCAACTGATAAACCGCTTTGATACCATTTATATCAAATAATACTTTACACGTCAAAGTATCGAACTTTTTAATGTTATACACCTCATGATTTTAACATTCGTAACCAATATTATCCATGAGTTCACCCATTCTCATAATGCTCTCTATTGAGCATGTTTAACCTCAAAATTCTAATTAACTCTAAACTATTATACAAAAGGCATCTTAATCTTTAAGAATTCCATCACACAATTATATCTCCTATTTCGATCATAACAAATAAACGAGAAATTTAATGTGGATACGGTTTTAAGCTATGGTACATATGTTTTAAATGATTTTACATTGCAAAATACGACTATATTTTCTGTAGATCTCCGTGAATTAAATGCAAAATTGTACCATGTAATTATTAAATCTTTGTAAGTACCAGGTGATTAAGATGAGTGAATGAATAGTTGTAAGTGGTCACTGAACCTAAGAAGATTCCTACTCTCTCGAACATTTAGGATAGCTAAGTCCTCACTCTAGAAAGAGACGTAGGTCCTTAGACTACTAAAATAAAAGCGTAATCAATGACGACAATAATCGATAAAGGAAAGTATCGAAAGATCGAGCCACGAAATATTTATTTTTCATTGATTTACTCTCTCTCAACGGAAAAAATAAAAAATAAAAAATAAACAATGTTACTAGTACATCATGTGCGTAAATAAATAACATAAAAATACCAAATATAGTGTGTAATTCTTAAAAAAGTATAATTTATATTATCCTACATTCAAATTTTATTAGTACAAATATATCGCTCCTTTATCCACAACATGAAACATCTCTCCTCTCTCTCTCTTTTCTGTCTCTCTCTTAATGCCAAGTTGCCAACAAAACAGTAACAGGAGGCGTGCTATTATCTAATCTCAATCGTCCTCCTAGACTTTGTAGTTTGCATGGACCACGTTGATATTTTTCACTTTGGAATTAATGCTTCTCTTGTTCTCGTGAACGTGATACCCTCTCTCTCTCTCTCTCCTACGTATCTTTCTTTGGTTGGTTCGGTTTTGGGCCTAAATATGGTACAAGTTTCTTTTTCTCATAGAAAGAATATATATATATATATATATATATATATATGCATGTATGTATGTATAAAATAAAGGAGCACGAGAATGGATTTACACAAAGAGTAAGAGCACAAAAAAGGGTGTGCAATAAAGTATGGTCTCTTTATTTCCTTCTTCTCAACATTCCATGCAATCATGGTTGGTCCACATCTAACACGACAAAGGATGATGATAAAATAAATACAAATGGTTTTTTCCAACTGATGATAAATCCAAACTTGGCAGGAACAACACAACATGGTATATGTAGGGGATTTGCTTACACATCTGATTAGATACTTTAAGAAAGGAAAAAAGAGATAAAAGGGGAATAGAAGTAGCAGGAAAAAAAGAGAGAGAGAGAGAGAGAGAAAGTAGGAGAAGAAAAAAGCTTAAGATAGACTTTAATGTTAGGGTTAGGGTTATGGGAAATGTATATATATTGTGGGTGGCCATCTGTCTATAAAGTGTGGGGTTGGGTACTGTGGGGCAGAGCATTTACAATGACAGTGTGTAAGGGAGTGGCACCAGATCCCAGATAACAACCGCAATTATGGAAAATATATGTACATAGTAGGGCTTGATAGTAACAGCTCACTTCTGCTCCTTTTCTGAAAGATAATTGCATCTTTGCAATTACAAGCCTGGCCAGATGATCCTGAATTGAAATAATCCTAATAAAACTCCAAACGTTTTGTAGATTATTGCCCCTCTTTTTCTATGTTTTCTTTTCTCTTTTTGTTAAGTATATTATATTCCCAATACCGTATTCTCCTTTATTTTTAGGCAAAAAGCTTAGGTAAATCCCCTAGAGCATAGCTTCAGATCTGGTGCAGGGGTTAATTTGATGCCCTTTTTAACTTAATTAGATAAGCTAATGAGTTATGAAACTTTAACATATACAGTTGCTTGATAGTATATATAATATACAAAATATCGTGTTTATTTAAATATTAAAATCTATAGTTCCAACAGTTTATAATATAATATGGTAGAACACATTAGTTAGTGTCTACTACATATATATATAGTGTGTATTTAATCATAAAAATATGAGAAGCTTCTATTTTTCTTACTACTAATAAATATTACTGAATTACCTATTTAATGGAACCTAATATGTATACCAAGTGGTTTTTTATATAGATAACTAGAGGCAATCCTTTACATCAGTTTGGTCCCGATGGATAGCATCTAATACATAAAAACACATGTGACTGGACCGCTATATTATCATAGTAATAATGACAAAAGAGACGAAAGATTAGAGAGGAGAGAATTATGGATTAAATAGAAGAAAAGGGGGAAGGGACTTATTTAAAAGGAAAAAGAGAAGAAGAAAGGACACATGCGGGTGGGCCTAGATAGATCTACAAAATTTTACCCATCAATTTTTTATCAACATGGGCTTATTTTTTTTCTTTATAATAATCCTTTTCTTTTCTTTTCTTTTCTTCCCAAATTTATGTGCTGATTATCCTAAGTTTGATTAGGTTGCCAAACCCCCTAAATTCATTGTTCACTTTCCTCCAGCTCACTCTTCATTTATGTTGAAGGTTTAGTGTGAGAATAAAACAATTTATTTGGAAGATCCACCATGACAATCAATATGAAATTTGATTTATCCTTTTACATCAACACAAAAATTTTGTCCCGTAAAGAATGAAGACTAAATTTGCAAATACATCCTTTTATATTCATTTCCATGTTCCCTTGTCCCGTTGATTTTTGAAATTGTATATATAGATCATAAGTTTTTTAAAAAAATGCATTTAAATCTTATTTTACTATTTTATACTATGATAAAATAATAAAACATACTACGACTAAAATATAAATGCATGAAAAACTAAGTGTAAGATAGTCATTTAAGAGCACAAATGCATTTGTTTTAAAGATATGGAGGTCTAAATACACGATTTTAAAGATATGCATACTAAGCTTATGTTAAGCCCAACCCACTAACTATGAGTAAACCCTTGAATTACCACCTTAGATAGATATTTCTTACTCACTTTGTACTTTAACTTTCTCTCTCTTCTCTCAAACTCTCTATTGACTCTCTCTATTTTCTTTTAGGGTTTGCCAACAATATGTTGGGCAAAACCCCAACCTCACAAGTTCTCTTGTGTATGATTTGTTTTATTTTGATTGTTAACTGCCTAGCTATTAAACTTTGTAGATCAATACTGACTTGATCTGTTTGTTTCTTGCAAGGTTATGGTGATTCAAGTTCACCCAACTCTAGAAGGCTAAGGAAAGAGAAGCAGAAAAGATATTGCAAGAAGGTTTTCGTACCCTTCTTTCTCTTTGTTGTTCTCTATTTAGAGTTATTTTACAATCTTTTACTACTAACATTTGTTACAAATATTTATTTAACTATCTCTAGATCTATTAAATTTACAATTAGATCTGTTAGTTTTATAATTATTTGTATTTATGTTGTTTGTAACTATCACTTTTCTATTGAATTTCGCCGAATCAGCATGTTATTTCTACGTGTAATCCATTAACCATGCTGGTTTGATTGTAACAACGCGTTTGGAATAAATATAAGAGGTGTATTTGCAATTTATCAAAAATATAAAGAATTTGACAGATTTTGAATAAAAATTATTACTCATCAAATGAATTGATCCTTAACTTTGTTTTCACACTACGCTTACACAAATAACTCAAAGAAACGTGTAAAAAAATCTAGCTGCTATTTTCTAGATATGTCTCTGTCTGATGGAGACATCTTTTTTACCAAAATTTCCCTCAGAAATAAAGCATACACAGACACAGATAAATTATAGATCACCAATTTTGTGATTTATAATTGGTACAGAAAAATAGAAAAATAAGATACAAAGAAGTAATATATAGGTTAATACTGAGAACAAGAAAATGATATATAAAATATAACAAAAATGATAAATCAGCCGAAATGGAAATCACGAAAATATCACCGACTTATTTGGCTGCAAAAAATAGGTGACATGAAAAGTGAAAAATAGTACCGGTTGCTTGGAGGTACATAAATTACAGAGCCAGCTGTTTTAGTTAGTTTTTTTTTTTTTTTTACAATGAATACTTCGTAACAAGTATCACTGCTCAAAATATAAGTACTAATGGTTGATCCTCAGGCGTTGCAGCTAGAGGTTGTTTGCTTTGGACTTTAACGACAAGATTAACAAAGGATTCTACTTCTTTTTCTTCTTTTTTAATTGAGTGTTAGATTCAATGTGGAAACTTACAAGAATAAAATGAAATGAATGGATAAAGCTTTTATTACTTAATAATATGAATATTGATTTTTCAATAAGATGGATTTTGTTTCAATCCTAAATAAATGAAATTAAAATTATTTAATAAGTGATGATATCAAAGCTCGATGCAGTATTACTTGCAATATTGGACTCGATTCTTCTCTCTCTCCTAAATAAATGAAAACCCCTTACTAATAAATAAAAAAAGATTCAATAGTATTAATGATGAGAAATCTATAAATACCGATGGTAGAAAAGTACCCATCAAAGGTAGAGGCCACCGTGCATGGTTTTGCATGGTTATAGGGTTTCTTTCCTCTATTATGTGAAAAACTTTATTTACTCATACCAATCATGGTGTTACAAGCCCATTAATGAATAACATGTTATCTCATTAGACCATCTTTATCTCAAAGGAATAAGTTTTTTCACCAAAATTCCTTTAACATTTTTCAATATTTATATCAATTATATAAAATAACTTTTGAATCTTTATTTTTAATATTTTGAAAATACAACTTTAATATCAACAAATGTAATTTTGTACAATATAAGAAATATTATTATATTAATTAATATTATATTTTTACAATAATCGATATTTTATCAACAAATTTTAACGTTCCATTTCAACTGCTTTGGTTCGTCAGATATTTCCAATTTTACCGTTATAAATTACAGCCACTGGAAATAAATTAATAATTTTTTATCAACTAAAAAATAATAATAATAATAATGATGATGATATGATGATTTGTAGCATAAGGGACCAGCAAGGATAAGGGACGCGGGTTAAAGCTGCTCTAAGCAACTCAACAAAACAGTTGAGCCAATTAAATTACCTGATTTAATCAACTTAGCCCAATTAATTTGTAGCATAATATAATAAGGCCCAGTTTCACATGCAAAAATAATTTATGCCCAAGCCCAATTAACCTGTTCAAGACATCATGGTTTGAACTTAAAACTTGTAGCTGCCCACACATGGCGCAACATAAAATGGGCTTCCATCTCAAAGGCTCTAATGTGCTTGAAATCCAAGTAAAATATAATTTTTAAAAATCACCCACATGCTAATGAACTGAAAGCTCGATTGGTTGATCCAGGGAAATAAATACCGTATCAACTGGGCCCTATATTAAATCGTCAAGCCTCAGATGAACGTGCTCCCAAAGGATTTTCAAGTAATTTAATTTACCAGGGAAACGTTATATTATACCAATTAAACTTTACCTCTAATCGCTCAATGGAAAAAAGGGAAAAAAAGAAATGTGTGTCCCAAGATTGTAGGTTTTCGTTAAGGAAATAATCAACAAGCCGAAATGTTATTCCGAATAAGAAAACCCATCTACGTGTGACGTTGTCAGACTATCAGTGTTGATTAAGTAAAATTAAAACTAACAAATACGATAATACAATATTGATTGGCATTAAATGTAAAATTAAAACTTAACAAATACGAGCATCACCCTTTTGCTAAATACCCTAAGTAGCTGCTTCATTCCCTTCATGGAAGATATTAACTCCTGATAATTAGTTTATTTGATGAATTTGGATAATACCATCTTCTTCTTCTTCTTAGTTTACATCTTTTCATTTCATCTTAGGGATTCAATATGTTAACGAATTAATTTAAAGAAGGGAGACCCTACCTATTTTTTTTTCCACTCCATCACCTTTTAATCAAATTAATCCGTCAGATGCTCTCGTTTTTCAGTAGACTCACTTCTTTAATGTATTCCGTAGTCAATAAATTCGTAAGCTGATGGCGTTCACTCTATTCCCCCATATGTATATCGAAAATGTTCTTTTTCCAAGTTTTTTTTTTTTTTTTTTCCTTTTTCTACAATTCCATAAATATTGGAGTCTGTTTTATTAAAACTATATTCGTATATTTTGTCCATGCCCTATAAAATTTGCGCTGCTAAAAAAGAAAGGATTATATATTATGTAGCAAAATCTACTTTATAGTTATAATTGTTACTGCTAAGTAGGCATAGCATAATCATATTATTCAAATGCTTGGAATATATTACAAATATGTTCAGCTAGTATATTACAAATATTCAATTCGCATTTATTCTCTTTAATTAATTATCAATAACTAATAGTATCTCAATCGAAGGATTTTAACTCCAATATCACAATTTAGTAAAATCTAGAGTACCTTAATTATAATTGGTAAGTAAAAATCCAGAGGACCTTATTTATAATTGGTTAGTTCCATATTGGAAAAATTAATAAGTTCCAAATTGTTCGATTCGAGTTTCCATGACCTCTAGCCACTCAACTCTTCATCCTATTTTTCTCATATTATTATATGCTACCTTCCAAATTCCATACACAAGATAGCGACACCACTAAGCATAGACTTATTAAGATACCGATCCGTGTTCTCTAAGCCACCTAGTGCTCCAAAAGGAAAAGGGAAAATAAAAACTAGATCTAGACACAAAGCATGAACCATCCCATGGTGGTTAATCCCATTACTTAATTACAACAACAAATTAAAAACTCAATCAAAGCATTTATGGCCATCGACATCTTAAGCTAGTTATGATAAGACCAAGTGACCAAAGATATAAATTTTACCTAAAACAAATGGGTTCATATCATATTTTAACTTATTATTACCACTCTATATGTCTTAGGCTACACCTAATATCTATATGTCTTAGGCTATACCTAATATTCCGTTTGATAATGACCTATGGAAGGAGTCATATTTACTGCCGTTATGGTACTCCCCCCAATGGGGTAGATTGAGTTTAGTTTCTAAACTTGCGCCGCCCCTTACATATCTTTTCTTAAACCAAGTCCCTTAGACAATAAGTATGGCATCGGACCAACACATATGATGATCTCGTACATACACGTCTCCCTATGCACTCACTTAATCATACTTGGATTGACATAGAAGTGAACCCTTATAGACAACTTACATACTCAAACCTAATATCATATATCAATCTCATGGGATTCTATCATAAATTCGTTTCCAGCATAATTACAATAAGCAAAAAATTGATTCTCTTTATTTAATTTTCCTCCATTTCTCTCAATTTATTACTTTGCGATACTATCACCTATAATCAATTATTAAGATTAAAAGGAAAATAATGATGTCACGATGATTAAGACAATCTTAACCATTGATTTATAAATGAAGAAAAATTGAGTAAAATTAAATGAAAAGGATCCAAATCCTAATAAGCAACAAATAAATAGAGCCTTCTGTTAAACTCATGTTTCTTTATTGCTATTAATTTACAAACATAACTCTAGGTCTATAAAAGATATATACAAACTAACCATTCATTAATATCTATGCAAATTCAATAAGAAATTATCGACTTCATTCATTAATACTCGATTAACTATTTTCACAAACACCTAAAGTTCATTACGTAAACTTTATCAATTATCATAAATTATACAATTAATTTATCAACAAGTTAGATATAACTTCATGAATTAATTAAGATATCCAATAATTGAATCAAATAACATAATAACCATAAACCTCTTCTTAGTATCATGGCAACAGTAAAAGTGAGCGCACCAACATAAACTCAACCTTATCAAATCTCCATCTAAGCACGTTCTACTACTCTTGATCATCAATTCTTATTCCAAATATATTCATACCATCACATAACATGAATTGACTCAAATTAATGCTCATTTGGATAAATCAATAACTAGTACCCATATAAATCATACAAAGGATATGAAAATAACGAATAGTAAGTCGAATTGGGTTGGATAGCATTTAATATGACTTAATTATTAGTGCAACCTATATGTTATAGAAATGATCCAATATGAAAATAACGAATAGTAAGTCGAATTGGGTTGGATAGCATTTAATATGACTCAATTATTAGTGCAACCTATATGTTATAGAAATGATCCAATATGACTCACAGAGTATTCATTAACGAGTTCTTTACCAAGAATAGATATCATACATAAATCATATAAGGTATGCCATAAATCATAATTGATAGGTATTAGTAATCACCATAATCACTAAGGATTGATTAGAACAGAATGATTGAAAGAAAACTCAATTAATAATAATCTTAATTCGAATGATGTCTAATAATAATTTCTTTCCCGTACAGTAACATACTTATAATAGAGCAATTGTAAAAGTAAGAACTATTTAAAAGTAAGTTACATGAAGGAAATAAAATAGCTACTTTAAAATTATTCCCTAAATATTTAGATTCTACAAGACCCCTTGCCACATATAGAAGATATGGTATTGCATCATTTACATATAAAGATTTCCTTTAGTAACTTAGAAATAGGATATTCAAATATTTGTTCATTAAGTCAGAATTGATTTAAAATCTCTTCTTCCTCACATATTATTAAAATAAAAAACTACCCCTCGGGATTTAAAAGTTGAGTCAAGCCTACTTCTTACATCTTACTCTTCCATAAAAACCATCCTGTTTCTGTTTCTACAACTCTTCAAATGGCTTCTAAAGCTTCATTTCTTCTTAATAGCATTATTTTGAATAGTTCCTCCAATTTGCATCTAACCCATATTCTCGACATCAAAAGTCCAACTTATTCACTTTTGCCCATGAACTTGACCTCAACTCTTCCTTTTTAATCCTCCACTTATCTTTGGTCTTTTGACCCCTCATCCTTCAACTAACCCCAATTCCAAGTACCATTATGTGTCCATACAATTAATCATCTATATTCACAAATTTACTAAAAGTCAAAAGTATTTACCTTAAGCATGTGGATCAACTTCTCTTAAAGCTAAAGAGAATCCAAACTTCAATTAATTAACTTCTCAAAATCAAATCCATGCAAGAATAACAAAATAACACTAGATTAACTTATTAAATCTATAGATCTATTGAAAGTATACAGTATATATTAAATTTAGCCCTAACACTTAAAGAACTTGAAAGATAACTTACCTCTATACTATGTAGCTCATACTGTCCTCTACCACACCATCAAACCACTTTATTCTTTTTCACTTTTCCTAAATTCAAACAAACTACAAGATTTATATCATTAAACTTATTAAATTAAACAAATATCCACTTGATTGAGCTAAAGTTGATGAATACTTAACCAAATTTAACTAAGAACTTGATGTAGTATCTCATAATCTTGAATTGATCCTTAATTGGTCAATTGATCTGGTTTAAGTTGAAATTGAAGCTCCCAAAACCCTACGGTTCGCATCCTAAGAGAGAGTAAGAGAAGATGACTTATAGATTTTCCCTTAATTTAAAATGAGCTCCTTATATTACTTTATTCTCCCTTGAAAATCAAATTAAATATAACTTACTAAAACTCCCTCCCATTGATTTAGTAGCCCTAAAGATAACTAGGTAATCTAACAAACCACCATAATCAAATATCTTGTATAATTCATTTACCTAAATTCCCTTCACTAGATTTAAAGAGTTACAACATTTTTCAAGTTTCTAAGGCCTTTTTGAAAAAAAAATGTTGTCGACAGAAAAGAAAACAAATGAGTGAAAGCATTGCATTGTAAAAACTATAACATGGATGGACACTTTATAAAAACTTGTTTTGCAATTTATAGATATTAGGAATGGTACAAAGGAAAAAGAAATAATTGAGGTAATGGAAAAGTAAACTTGGTTTCTAATTGCAAAATGGACAAAGAAGACAACTCTGACATATTTCTAAGATACGAAACTCCTTTTGATCATGCTTTAGAAGCTTCGATTGATCGATCAGGAGAACTTAAGGAGACATAACATAAAGCAATGAGTCCTCAACTAGTTCAATCAATTTGCTAAGAAGTAATGTGTTTGATGAAAAACAAACAAGTTAATTATGAAGGAGAAACTTCATAGGTGAATGCATCAATCCATTTTGCAAATATAGCTGAAACTATTAGTAGTCTGAGTACTTTGAATGACAATATGATTGCTTAAAGTATTGATACAAGAGCCATGATTCACATGACCTCATTTAAATCCTTATTGACCAACAATCAAAAATTTTCTCAACTCAATAAAACTACTAAATGGCATAACAAAGATAGTTTTCTATGTAAGATCTGTGCACATTAGCCCACAACTTACTTTGTCTTCTATTTAATTGGTTCCTAACTTTAAACACAATCTCTTATTTGTTCCAAAGTTACTGAAGGATTCATCTTATGTTGCCAAATTTGACAAACATTGCTGTTGTTTCAAGGACTAGAGAATTAATGTGCTCATTACTCTAGCAAAGGCACATCATGGATTGTACATTTTGACTTCAAAGGGTATTGCTAATAGATTCTTGTTGAGTAATTCAAAACAAATTTTACCTAAACACTATAATAAACTTGTTACTTCTATTCACACACCAGCTTCTGTTCTAAATTTGAACTTGCTTTATACTAGACTCAGACACACTTCTATTTTGAAGTTAATACATGTTAACTGTTGTAAAAACTTTAATATGCATCATTTTTTGTATAAAACACTAGTTGACCAAATTCCACAAAATTCCTTTTATTCGAAGTGATCATGTGACTAAGGCTACTTTTGAGTTACTTCACATGGATTTGTAGGGAGTATATTGTGTTGCTTCAATTAGTAGTGAAAAATACTTCCTAACCATAGTAAATGAATAATTGTTAAAATCGCAATTCTACTGTTTATTTAAATACATAGAATCGTACAAAATAAGTAAAATCATAAATATATAGAATCAGATATGAAAGTTCATAATTTTATTAAAAGTTTGTATATAAATAATTTATACCCATTTTAACTAAAAAAACTATTATAAAATTATAAACTTATATAATCGTATTTTTAACTCGCGATTTTGATAAATATATTCGTAGTACTTAGACATATTTGCTACAATTCAAGTATCAAACTCCAACAACTAATAAACACTTCTTGGCCTACATTCATAATCACTTTAAGGCTTAAGCCAAATTCATTCAAACAAACAATTTGGGTGGGGGGGTGGTGTAAGGGGAGGGGAGGGGATGGGGTTTTCTAAATAATGAATGTAGGGAGTTATTCTCATCTCTAAGCATTATCCATCAAAAGACAATGACTTATACCCCTCAACAAAATAAAATAGTGAAGAGAAAGCATAGGCATCTTTTAGAGACAGCTAGAGAATTTCGTCTATATGTTGGATTGCCTAAGATATTTTGGAGAGAATGCATATTAACAGCTATCTACTTGATAAATAGGATGCCTATGTCATTACTTAAATAGAAGACTCCATATGAAATATTGTTTAGTCATGTTCCATCTTATGAGCATTTGCTTGTAAGGGGGTGCCTATGTTTTGTTTGGAAGATGCCTCCAACTGATAAGTTTAATGATTAAGGCACCAAATGTGTTCTTTTGGGATATGCTTTAAGTCAAAGAGGTTACAAGGTGTATGATTTGAAAGAAGGATAAATTTTTACTAGTAGAGATACAGTTTTCTATGAGCAAATTTTTCTATATAAGTAACTTAAGTACTTATCATACGATATACTTCATACTGCTGACCTTCCTTCTTCTTCAAATTCTTTCCTTATAAAACCCAATTTAACCCCAACTGTGAAGCATTCAACAAGGATTAAAAGAATACTACAGTAGCTATTTGATTATGTGCATTCCATTAACCATGTTTTCCATTCTTCTATTAACTCCACATCTTCTAGCACATCCTGTCCTCATCTTTTGTTTGCTTTGAATTCGTTTGCTCATTTACCTTCCACTTCTGCAAGTTTCATGGCCAATGTGTTAGTTACTAAGGACCAATATTGTTATTTTTAGGCTTCTCAAGATGAAAAGTGGATAAAAGCTCTAAATAATGAATTGAAAGCTTTGTAAGATAATAATACTTGAGAATTGACTAGTTTACCACTTGGTAAACAAGCAATTGATTCCAAATGGGTTTACAAAATTAAGTATAAGGCTGATGGAAAAATGGATAGATATAAGGCATGATTGGTTGCTAAAGGATTCACACAAATTGAAGGAAAGGACTATCATGAGACTTTCTCATTTGTTGCAAAACTTAGCAAAGTTAGGATTTTAGTTGTTGGTGCTATTGCTTCTAATTGGCCTACCATCAAGTAGATATTAATAATGCTTTTCTCCATGGATATGTAGATGAGAAGATTTATATGTTACCTTCATTAAGTTATAATAAGGTAAAATCAGGTCAAGTTTGCAAATTATTGAGGTTACTTTATGACTTAAAATAAGCCTTAAGACAGTGAAATGTAGAAATTTTGAAATTTATCATCCTCCAAGGCTTTCATCAGTCAAAAAATGATTACTCACTATTTACTAGGAATTGTTCTTCTAGTTTCTTAGTTGTTTTATTATTTGTAGATGACATGCTTCTCACTAGCATGAATTCAGCTAAGATTACAAAGTTGAAACAGCTACTACATTACATTTTTACCATTAAAGATTTGGGTGTTGTGAAATATTTTTTGGGCCTTGACATGTATCAAACTTCACAAGGCATTCTTTTGAATCAACAAAAATTTATCCTAGATGTTCTTTTTGATACATCTCTCATAAGATCTAAGCCAACTAAATGTCTACTACCCTCAGGTTTCAAGTTTCATGATGATACAAGTGTTGTTTTACCTCTTTATTCTATAAGCGAATCATTGGTCGTTTGTTGTCTAATACTTGCTTCACTATCCATAAACTTAGACAGTACATGTCTCGGCCTTATGAGAATCATCTACAAGCAACATATCATGTGCTACAATATCTTAAAGGCACTATCAATTTAAGCTTATTTTACTTAGCAGCCAATTCACTTAAGTTGCTTGCCTACTCGAACTCAAATTAGGGGGCTTCTTTGCTTAATAGAAAGAGTATCATAGGTTATTTTGTTCTTCTTAGTGATGCATTAATATCTTGGAAAACTAAAATACAACAAACAATTGCTACTTTGTCTACAGAAGTTGAGTACAAGGCAATGGTTTCTCTAACTAAGGAAATTTTGTAGGTTTCATTTATTTTATCCAACTTGCATGTTCTACTCGCATTGCTTTTCTATTCGTTGACGAATAACAAAGTAGTATAGCATATTGCTAATAATCCATGCTTACATCAACAAACAAAACATATTAAAGTTGACATACACTTTACATGCAACCAAATCAGTAATGGCTTTCTTCATATTGTTTATGTTCCTTTCAATTGGTAGATTTTCTAATTGAGTCGGTTCCTAAAGCGTAATTGCAAAACTATCGATCTAAGTTGGACCTTGTGGCGACTCCACCTCAAAGGGGGGAGGGGGATATGAACCATACTTGTACTTTATATTTCTTTATTTATACATGTGTGTTTGTTAGATGTTAGTTAGTTTTGCTAGCTAAGCATTTCATGACAACTCAACACATTTACTTATATACATATTTCAGCATGTACTTATTCAGTTTCAATTTTCCGATTACATAGCTAGATAGACATTGCAACAAACACTTTGTAAACACTTTCATAGTTCTAGATATCAGTAGAATTCCTTTCATACCTCTACTTTCCTTCTATTGAGATTCTAAAACTGTTAAAAGTGGTTTGGTTTATTATAGACTTGAACTAAACCATGAATACTTTTTATAAGCTTTATTTGACAATAAGATATGATGATGAAAAAAAAAATTATAATATTAGTTAAAGAAGGAAGAATATGGTTTTCAGAGTATATCCCTTATTCCCACTATATATCTAAAATTCCCGGTTTACACCCGATCAGTAATTTCCATGAAAGATTGTTCCATCAATTGTTCTCGTATTCCTGTTTGACGTAATAAAGGCATACGGAATGATGAAGAATATTATCTCCATCGGCTAGCATTCATCAGCGCCTGCCATAAAACCACTCCTACCAATTTATTTTATTTATGCCGACTCAATTATTTTACAAAAAAGAGAACCTTTGCGCATATATATGTATATATATATAGATACATATGTATAGTATCTCCTCCTGTTTGAGTTTTAACCAGAAGAAGAATCGAATCTTGAGTCTTTTTTTTCCTTTTCCTTTACATGCTTTGTATTATCACATGTTGTGTCATGACTAGCTATATATATATATATAGTAATGTGAAAAAATGGGAACTTGTTACCTTTTTTTATTTACCGGTTAAATTGTGTGTATTGTGCTAAATGTTGTTTATTCATTAGTTATTATAAAGATAATGCAGTAAGGTAGATTTCTAGGAATATATTTCTCTCTTTGCATCGAAACCCACCTTTTGGTGCACAAATTCATCCATATCCCCCTAGAGACATGGTCTTATATATTCTCTTTCTTCGGTCGCATGCTTGTCGCCAACTAATATCAATACTATTGTTAGACCCACGTTAATTAAATAAATTAGAGAAACACGCACTCGTATAATATATAATATATTCTTCCTCTAAAGTTGATTTTTCTTATTTCCAAATATTGGGGTTCTTCCTACCTCCATCTGAGACCGTCCTCATAACTTATATTATAAAAAGTTGATTAGTACTTGAACTCAATTAGACTCACGAGTTAATTGAGCTGAGTATTATAAACTAAGAAAAACCTAAATCATTATAACTTTAGGAAAATATTAGAAAAGTAATATTGGGAGATCCAAATCCTAACAGATATCATAAATGCATTAACTAAGAATAGAAGGCATAATCTATATATTATATTTCGTGTATTAAATAAGAATAGCCCAACTCATTATATTGATATGAAACTTTAAAGTGGAAAAAAAACAAAACAAAGGAGGGGTTTTGCAAGAAATTTTCAATTGAGTTTGATACCATTCCTCGTCGAAAGGGCTATTTAAGTAGGGGTAACCTATCAATTGTGACTTGCGCAGAAAACTTAATCACAAGAAACCCTTACTCGTGACAAATATAGGAATATGGTATGAGGCAAACAACGTTGGAATATATTACATACCGAAGAAGGAGAGAGATTTTAAGAACTTGAGAAAAAGATAACATGCCATTAGTGAAAGAATATCTTCAAGGGCTGTTTTTCTTCTTGTAAATTATCTTCTCTTCCTCTCTCTCTCTCTCTCTCTCTCTCTCTCTCTGTGTACGGTACATATTTAAAGAGAACCACAATGTTCATGGAAAAGGCATTTAGTAGAACATTTGGGTTTATTGTATCGACCGTCGCGTATTATTGTTACTTTCGCTATCAAACGAAACACAAAGGCATCGACAACTTCAACTTCCACCACAACCACAACATGGGCAAGGCTCGTCCTCTTTCTTTGCAGGTTCGCTTTCATCAACTTATGTTTTTTACCTTTTTCTCTTGGTTCCTTACAAATTTCCATAACCTTTTTCCTCTTTATTGTCTTACACTTATCTATATACATATATGATTGAATTTTCCTCTTTTCTATCACCTCCTTCTCTTCTTATATTTCTTTTGTTTGTGGTGTGTTAATGTCAATGAATCTTTTTTTTATTTTTTGGTGGTCTCTCTCTGTTTATTTTTCATGTAAAAGTGAAAACATGCGTTGTTTTTTTTTCCTTTTTCTCCCCCCTTTATTTATCAATAATATAAATATCAACATATATTAACTAGAAGGGTTGCATGACGATCAATACATGTCTTCAATCTGATTTATTTCCAGTAATTAACTAGCTAGGGAACATGTTAATTTTCATTTTCATCTTAGTTTTATTTAGTGCGTAATTGCATTATAAGCTCTTTAAGTGTTGAGCCGGTACAATTAGCTCGTAGAATTTCGGGTAATTTATGTTCCCATAAGCTTATTACTTGAGCTAGATTCCTTTTGTTTTTCTCAATCCTCATGCAAACTTGCCCTCGACTATATTACGCATGTTCCCCTTTTTTTTCGAGGCTATAAGAAGTTTAGGTTACTTTATTTATATATTTGGTAATTATATTCTCTAGTTACATATATGAATATACATATAGTTATACAATACATGTATAATATATGTATGTATATAACAGGTTATATGTACATATATCAACATATATATATATATATATATATTGATGAGATAAAAAATAAAAAAGAATTTTTATGGCCTGGCCCATAGAGATTGATAATTTTACTCCATCAAGCCTGGTCCCATGGGGCTCTAATGGGCTTCTCCGGCCCAACATATATTTTTATAAATATTTTTTTAAAGAAAATGCATAAACATTGTTCATAGTATACATTAAGAACTGTTTCTGTAAAGGATCCTAGCATAAGTTCATTAAAGCATGTGAATCTTGTTCTCTGATCTTTTCTTTCTCTTAACAGTACTTAAAAGTATGGAATCAAGAGAGATATCTGATTGATTTAATCCACAAAGATCGAAAGAAAATAATGTGCTTAGACAAAAATAGCCGAGTTCTGGTTGATTAATATATATTTCTTGATGAATCCCAGCTACAAGATGCCCTTAGGATGACCCACCATTATTCCTAAAAGGCCTTTCATGTTTCCTGTTGATATTCCAAAAGCACTCTTTCTTGTATAAATTTACATATCCTGCTCAAATGGCGGAAAGAGTTTTCCCCACCTCACAACTTTTGTCATAATTATACTATAAGGATACACACTCGTGATGTAAGTGCATCTCAAGATGTATAGAGTTTTATAATGTACAGCAGCTTCTACTGCATACAAGACTAAAGAAAAACCTACCCACTAAGTTAGAATTTCTCTTTAAACTAGTTAATGGGAAAGTTAAAATAGAAACGATTTAATAAATGATATATGACACATATCGTACATATATAATATATAAATATAAATAAGATGTTCATATATATGTTAACGTGATAATTGATTTGAAAACCATTTATGTTATTAATATTTATGTTAACATTTCGTTAATATTTACACGTTATATGTCTTCATAAAATAAGTCTAAATAACTTCTCCATACTCCCTTCTCCAAAATCACCTCAAAAGCTTTAACTACCCCAAATAATTTCTCTATTGTAAGTTCCAAAATTTGTACTTATCTAATATATATTTTTTGAAGAATACTAAAATCACCCTATACCTATTTATATTATAGATACTCTAAATTGTATAGGGAGATAAAAGAGCAAGTTTTGGCTTAATAATATCGTATGACAAAATATCCTCCAACATAGCATATTAAATATTAAAAACATATAAGGCTTTTTCTTAATCCCTTTGGCTTGCTAAAGATAACAGCATAAAGTTTATACCATTTTGTTGATTATATGCTAATGGATCAAGAGGAATAAGGGGAATAGATCAAAACCGTGTGCTCTTTTTAGATTCTTAGTGGGGAATAGAATAGCATATCAAGGACTTAAATCCAAACCGTCTTTACTTTATAGACAGTGGAGCTAAAAGTGAGGATGTGCTGCAGCGGATGCGAAAGAGTGGTCAAAAATGCCATTTACAAGCTCAGAGGTATCATTTCCTTTCTAAAACTTAGGTCTAGTATCAATATTATAGAAGTTAAGCAATATCAATTTATGTTCAAGAAAAGGAAATTTTTATCTATTTAGAAGTTTCTACTAGAAATGAATAATTATTTGCTAATTTTGTAGTTTGTTGGGGAGTATGATTCTTGGAAGTTAACTTATTTTTGTAGCCCTTGGAGCTTAGTAGTATAGATGTTGGTTTCCTCAGTATGATGCACTATATTCAAATCCCTCCTCCCCATTGAAATCATTAGAAAATATATATATATATATATATTTGCCAAAAATATTGATCTATGTTATTATTAAACTATTATTTTCAACAAGCCTACTCTAAAGTACGCAAATTAAGGATGAAAATAGCTAATTTCCATATACTTCGGTGGAATTCTACACAGATTATTTCCATGAATTTCAATTTTGAAAACAAAATCTTTCGCAAATCTAACTAGAAAGTTTAGCGCTGTTTGTTTATCTTATTTAATAACGAATTATATCCCTATTTAGAAGCATGACAATTATTAATTCAGATACTCGCATGCTGCTAAATTTACTACGACAGATTTTATTTTATTTTTTTTTCTTTTAGCTTTTAAAGGATCCAAAACACTATAAGGAAAGTAAATGTAAATGGTATTCTTTCAAAATTTTATTATGAGAAGAAATTACAACGATGAAGCGTGGAAAATAAGTTAATTAGAGAATGAGATTTGGTCTCTTATTGATAAATGAAAATCTCTGTTTTGTATTTTATATATATTTTTAAGATAATTAAGAATGGATAGGTTGGTTTAAACATGAATAAGTCGTCCCATGTGCACCCATCTAATATATGAATAGAAATTACTTATAACTAGTATGTTTTAATTACATATGCCAGGAGTTGATTCAGTAGAAGTGGACTTGAATATGGAAAAGGTCACGGTTGTTGGTTACGTCGATCGCAACAAAGTCCTGAAGGTAGTGAGGAGGGCTGGAAAAAGGGCTGAATTCTGGCCTTACCCTAATCCACCCCTCTACTTCACATCTGCAAATTACTATTTCAAAGACACCACCAATGAATTCAAAGAGAGTTACAACTACTATCGCCACGGTTACAATGTCGCTGACAAGCACGGCGCACTTCCCGTCACCCGCCGTGGTGATGACAAGGTTAGCAACATGTTCAATGATGATAATGTGAACGCATGTTGCCTCATGTAATGGACTACTAAGTAAGTCCACAACCAGTATAAATAATATTATGTGCTGTATGTATGTAGAACTGTTGTAATACATGGCCCCTCCTTGGGTCCAAAATGTAAATCCTAAAGGAGCTTCTTATCAATCCTATGCAATGTATGATATGTAATGGTTCTTCATAGAAAAATAGAAAAAGTTCAATAGTGACAAATTCTGAAGTTTGATTGAGCTCAATAGAAGAACTTACTATTTGATCCAAGAAGAAACTAAGACTTCAACTAATCAACAGTAAGAAAGTCGAGAGAAAAGTTTGTGAATATTGTAGGTTATCACTACAAGAAGAACAAAACAGAGTATTTATACAATCTATTAACAACTAACTAACTATCTAGAACTATTTAGAAGAATCAATGACATCTTGACATTTATCTTTATACAAAATAAATAAAACTTAATGAATAAATATATAAAAGTCTTCATCCCCCTCAAGTTGGAGCCTCTTAAAGGCCTAACTTAGAGCATAAAAAGGAATGTTGTTGATAACCCAAAGCCTTAGTACCAATATTTGCTAATTGTCATGAAGAAGGAACATACTAAACTTGAAGAACTTCAGGATTGATATGATGTCTAATAAAGTGGACATCGACATCAATATCAATATCTTTAGTACGAGAATGTAAACATGGATTAACTGCAATAAGTAAAGTAGATTTATTGTCACAACACATAGGTACTGGAAGATCAATAGGAATCTACAAATCTCATAATGTGAAGGTAGTCCAAAGCACTTCTTTCACAATAGTAGCTAAGCTCCTATACTCAACTTCAATAATGGAAGTGGATACGGTTACTTGTTTCTTATTTTTTTCCAAGCAATAAGAGAAGACTCGAGCATGACACAATACCTTGAAATCGACTTCCTATCATCCAAATTTGCTACCCAATCTAACTCAGAAAAAGCATGGAGTTATAGCTTATTAGCAGAAGGATAAAACAACCCTAAACAATACATGCCTTCAAGGTATTTGAGTACATGAAAGAGAGCCTTCAAATGTTCAGTTCTTAGACTAGATAATAACTAACTTAAGGGATGTGTTGCATAACAAATATCAAGTCTAGTAATTGTAATATAGGATAATCTTCCAAGCAACCTTTGATAGAAAGTAAGATCAACTAAGAGCTATCTACTGTCATGTGACATTTTCATCCGTACAAGAAATGGAAACTTAATAGGTCTAGCACTTAAAAATCTAGCATCCAATAGAACATCTAAGATAAACTTTCTTTAGTTAAGTAAGCAACCAGATGAAGCACAGTACAACTCCAACTTAAGAAAGTAACATGCTAAGCCAAGATCCTTTATGGCGAATTTCTGATGTAAACTATCTTTCAACTAATTAATGAGCACTTCGTTTGTACTAGTGAATAAATCCATTAGCAAAAAAGAAATTAGAAATGTTTATATTCCATTGCATAGACGCCTGCTTAAGACCATAAAAAGATCGTTTAAGCTTGCCTACTTGCCCTAGTAAAGCTTTGGTATAACTTCGAGTGGAAGCATATATATCTCTTCATCAAGATAGCCATGTAGAACAACACTATTAATATCTATCTAATGAAAAGAGGCCAACAATTGGTAACCACAACTGCAAGTAACACTCTAACTGTACTAAGTTTTGCAACTAGTGAAAACGTATTATGATAATCTTTCCCTTCCACTTGAGTAGACCTTTTAGCTACTAAACGAGTTTTATAATGCTTTACACTTTCATCAAGCTAGAATTTAGTTTATTACCCAACGACACTCAATTGCCTTCTTATTAGAAGGAAGTGTTGTGAACCCCCATGTATCATTTAATTGAAGAGCCCTCAACTTTTGGTTCATTGCTTCGACCCATTATTTAGATTTAATAGCTTGTTTGCAATTATATGGCTCTTATGTAGCTAACACATTAGCTAAGGAGACAATATAATCTGAGGGGTAGTTTGCAAAGGAGTTTGAACCAAACAAAGAATATGGCAAAGAAGCAATAAGTGATACGTGCTAATCAAAAAAGGAAGTAAATACAACATGATCAAAAAAGAAGAATTTTGAATTGTATGAACAAAATGCTATAGCCAACTAAGAGTCTTTCTAAGTCTGTTGGACATTCGCAATTTAGAATTATCGACAATAGCTTAGGGTTGAAGAATTAGGAATAGGAACTTGTTGTTCACCAACATTTTGAGTATTAAGACTTAGAGGAACAATGTCTAATGAAGTTAGTATATCCAAAGGCACATGACGAAGTATTTTATTGTTGACAAAAGAGGAATGATCTGATAATGACTCTTTTGATGAGGTATCATGCTTAAAAGGAAATATACTTTCAAAGAGCTGAACATCTCTGCTCATAAGCATTTTTTTTTTTTTTTATTCAAAACATCATACACTTTGTACCCTTTCTGACCTTATCCATAGCCCAAAAATACACAATGCAAACCTCTTGCATCACACTTATCTTTGGTTGGTGAAAGATTTGCAATGAAACACAAGCATCCCATCACTCTCAAATGATCATAAGTGGGTAGTTTTTTGAAAAGGATTTCATAAGGTGTTTTCCAATTAAGTATGGATAGTGGCATGCGGTTTAAAAGATAGGTGGTAGTAAGGACACTTTCCCCAAAAATTTTTTGGTAAGTTAGCATGAATTCTAAGGGCTCTTGAAGTTTCTATCAAATGCCGATGTTTTCTCTCAACGCTCCCATTTTGTTGAAGTATATAAGGGATAGTGTGCTAGTGTATGATTCCCAAGTTAAGAAATAAAGATCGATAATTAAGGCATAAGAATTCTTTCCCATTATCAGTTTATACATATTTTGGAATAGAAAAGAAATGATCTTGAGTGTATTTAAAGAACTGATTAAGTAATGAGTATATTTGATCCTTGAATTGCATTAAGTATGTCTGTGTATCTATATCACATGGACATAACCCACTAAACTTAAGTGCTATACTTAGTCCATATTACTATCCCATATGGGAATGTAGCATTACCACTTCCCTTTAGACGACTCTCACTCTAATTCATTAGATAGTCCTTTCCTAAGCAGCCTCTCTCAAGTTGCTCCTCTTCCAGCTTCTACAAAGTTAGCTCTTAATGAGGACATGAAAAGTTACAAATCAAGCTCAATGAAAGAGCCTAACTCAAAAGACTATTTTGATAGGTGAGAAAATCTGTTGAACTTAAATTTTACATTTAATCCATATTACTATCCTATATGGGATTTTAAGGATTGTTGCATTTATAAAATAATTTTTGAGAAATAGGGATTCTCGCATCAATAAGTTGTAAGAATTCAATTACCACATAAGTCCTAGTGAAAATTAAGTTCTCACATTTGCTATTTGCAAGAATTACTACCTCATAATTGCTTATGTGGCACTTATGTTCTCGCATATAGTGAAAAAAATATGCCTTCTATGCTTTTTTCCCAATTTTTTACACTTCCAACATATGCATTACTTAGTTTCATGCTCTCCATTTTTCCTCGTTTCAAAAGAATAACCATAGCATAAGGAAGAAGATGAAACACCCCACTATTGCTGCTAACCACCAATCTAGTGTATATTAATTTTAAACTGTGGCTCTCTATTTCTCTTTCTCATTAAGTATTTTGAGTTTGTGTTAATATTTAATAATTTCCCCACTAACCATCATGGATGGATTTTTCATTGTGTGTAAGGATTGAAGAATTGTGAAAGTTGCAACATTTTGTGTGTGCAATTGTTCTACTCTTTAAAAAGTAATAACCTATAAGTGGTAGATGGTGGTAAACTTGTTAAGCAATTCATACTTGTAGTCCCATTTATTTAGGACATCCCTGTAAAACTTTTTGGGTTCTTGCTTATGTTAGATACCATATTTTCTCCACTACCTTGTGATTATATAGGGAGAAGTGTTTCTTGAATGGGTTTAATATAATGTTCCAATGTTTTAAGGCTCTCTAGCAGTCTTCATGTGTAAACGACAGGAAAATAAAGATATGATGTAATCCATTAGAGACTATCCACGAATTTGTAAGTAAAACTAAAGATAGAATTACAATATCAACATTACTCATTATACGTAATTAATCAAAGGGCAATTGAAAGATAGCCAACTATTGATAGTGAATTCTTATTAAGATGATTGATAATTGCTAACCCGTTCCTAGCTAAAAGCTGCTTCAAGCAAAATAACCATAGTCTTATTTAGTCATTCTAATATCTCGTGGCTTGCTAATAGGCAATAGCAATAAGACCTAAATTGACGACGTGTCTCTAAGCTTTTCTAACTCAAACTAATCTTACTGACCTAGATTCCAAGGTCGAATCATAAGGTTCAATTTATGAAGTTCAAATATTTAATGATATGATAAAGGCATGAACAGCTCAACGATTATCCTTAGGAATAACAGCTCAACTACCCTGTATCTCCCACATGCTCCAATTAACAAAGCACCATATGCCTAAGGCAATCCAACTATTGCTCCAATATAGTTACTAATAGAGATGCTACTGGAGTGGGTCATTATAAGATACCCAGTAAATCCAACTTAGTAAAAACCTTATAAGATTCGACTCTATAGGGTTTTCTAATAGGTTCTAGGAAGAGATTTACAATCCTATGAGGTTTTGAGTCGGGCTTTGAGACTTTAAAAAGAAATCTAATGGGAAACCTGAACTCAATAAGAAATAAGATAATATATAATCTATATGCGTAATACTAATATAATATATCATATGCTCAAATAAACAAAAGTACATATTAGTGCAATATGGACTAAAATTATGCAATTGCTTAGAATAATTACACTTATGAAAAGAGCTTGGCATAAACTTTTATTGAACCTAGGATTCATTATTTGATTTTGATGAGAACAAAACAAAAAGTATATATTTAAACATGTTTTTTAAGAGAACAAAAACAAGTCGATGATTAAACTAAGTATTATTTGATTATTTTGAAATAATTGAATAAGTTCAATTAGCTTACTTAATGATTAAATATATCAATTATCTCTATAAGAATTTTAATCTTTTAAAGTGGTGATCAAATGATCTTAAAGTTATATTGCAAAGACTATTCGTTTATTGTTTGTTAAAAGAATTTTCTAGTGATATTTAGCCTACCAAGTTGATGGCTCAAAAAAGAACCAGGCTAACAGTATAAAGTCTTGGAAAATACAAAGAAAAGCTCACTGACGTAAAAGAACTGGCTTGTCGATTCACTTGCCGGTTCACTTACCGGTAGAGTAATTTTTACCGACTTGTCGGTAGTTCAAAGCACCGGCATGTCAGTAAGTCAAATTCAACTAGCCGTTAGAGCATTGAATGCATTGTAACGGGAAGAAATGAATAGGATAATATAAATGCTCAACAACCCGACCAAGGACAGTAGAGAACTGATCTTTTGCTGCAATATTTCAACATTCTCTTGTATTCTTGTTGTCTATAATTCTCATTTTCTCTCATACCATAAATTGATAATATTTAGAAAGATTTGAAATATAGTGCTTGTGAGCTATTAGTTGTAAGTATTGAGAGTTAAAAGCACTACACCAATAATTCTTAAGATTGAGTTTTTATATTGAGAGTTGAGATTATGATCTGTATTGAGAGTTGTGAGTGTGAAACTTATGTAATCAAATTTGTGTTTATGTAGCTCTTGGAGCTTGGATTGAGAAATCAATAAAGTGGTGTGAAGTCCTCGATTGGAGGCATTATGTATCCGTGGAGACTAGGGGGCGGTCTGAACTTCACGTTATATCCGAACTTGATCTTCTTTATCCCTATCTCTTTTAATTTCCGCACTTATTATTGTTCTATTATTGCTTTAATTACTCTTATTATTGCATTTAGTTGTTTATATCGGAAAAGAATTGCAATTTATCCTTAAACTCAATTACCTTCCCCCCCCCCTCTTGAGTTTAGCCTAATGTTCTTCAACTTCTTGCCTAAAAAAGAAAAACTAAACATTATTTTTAGAGGTAAAAGTTCCTAAACCATTTTACATAGCTAAATATGCAATTTCTTGGAATATTTCCTCTTTGCTTTTTACGTAATTTCTAGATAATTCATCAAAATAAAAGGTATGCTCTCAACATTGAAGTTTTTTTCCTTTTTTTAAGTGTACCATGGTAAATCGAGTTCTTAACTAATTTTAAAAACCCTTATAAAGACGGGCTTTGTGAATAGGGTAAAAATCCTATAAAATTTTGATACAACTTTTAAGAAGCCCTTTAAGGTACTAGATTAGGTTTGCGTTTTGCAAAACCCGTTTCTAAACCCGCCTCAATGGCATCCCTAGTTACCAAGTAGCTCATATATACATAAGGAACAACAATAGTAAAACTCTCTAATCATTCCCAATGCCTCACTCTCTTTCTTTAACATTTAAACACTTTATTTAAGTTTGGTAACTTAACCATCGAAATGGTAATGCCGAACAACCCTAGCACCCTCCAAAGCCTAACATGTGTTGTTTTGTAGTCCTAAACACTTGTCCAAAGTTCACCAACTACACATTATATCTACTAATCAAAAGGTTTGCCACAATCAATAGTACTTGTTAATAAAAACAATAATCTAACATGGAATTCTTGAATAAAGGAATGTGTTCAACTTTACAAGCAATGGTCTTAAATGATAACAATCCATAACAAAACCCTTCAAATAGTCTCAAAGCTAATAAGGACACAAAAGAAATTAATAAAATATAATGGTTTTTAATAACTAAGTGACCATTCAAATAGAAAATCTTTACCATTAAAGTGGTGATTAGTAACCGACTTCTTTTATTAGATCAACATGATGAGGCATTTGAATGAAGTGGTCAAAAAACTCCAATCGTTCGCTCCCCTAATACTTATATCGATTGAATTCACTAGCTCACCCACTTGGATTGACTTAGGCTTGCTTATATTCGCTGCCCCTACCTCTCAATTGATATCTCAGATCTTAATTCCCATCAAGTAGCATGTGAATGTACCTGCCAATAATCACTTCAAATATCCAAACAAATTAACACTCAAGTAGCTAGGTTAAAAAAATCAACACTCAAGTATCTAAACTTCTTTGTAGAGTTTGTATAGCACATTTTAGAGAGTAGTTTTATCCATTCATTCACATTGTTGGTTTGCAATAGATTTGAGAAAAATTTACAAACCCCAATCTCTTACCGAAGCTTAATGGTAAAAATGTTCGATGGTATGGTACACTTTGGTTCATATCATCTTGAGGAAGGTTACGAAAGGAATGATGTACCACTACATGAAGCTTTAGTATTTTTTTCAATTATTCATTTAGAACTTGAAGTTGGTAAATTTTATATTCAATTAAACATTTACTTATTAAATTCATTCTCATACGGTTTTTTACACTTATATAGTTATACTTTTTGTCCAATAATTCATCATGTCATCTTTCTTAATATGATAAAATTTAATGTATTTAACAAGTAAAAATTCAATTTGGTATGATATTCAGCGGTTTCAAATTTACATGTAGATTAAGTTTAATTAAATAGGATATTTAGCAACTTCAAGTTGCATGTATAAAATGGAAAGGAAAAAAATTATACAGTCATACTTGTAATTAGTCTTTGCTCTAAGCTTTATAGGTGGTCACCCTCTATACAAATTATTAGCTTCTTCAACGTTCGATCCCATAAGTTTTAGGGTGTTTTGGTGTTTCATAAGTGGTCACCCCGCAAGATGGCCACCGCCAGCAAAGGTAGACACCCTTCAATATTCCTTTATTATAAATTTAGGTCAATGATTTTATTTTAACTATTTCTTTCTATATAATTTTCATGCCAAGTGGCATCCCATATAAGCATCCTTTAACATTCCACATAAAGGCCATGTGGCCCAAAAAATTATCTCAATATGCTATTCTAGCAAAAGTATAACATGTAGGCTTGTAAACAAATCAAGTCAAGATGTTATGGTATAGATATCTGTAACGGCTAAAGTACCAAAATCACTAATCAATTTTGGCTACCATGAAGAAAGCGTAAAAGATGCAGATGTATTGCAATATCAAATTGCAAGAAAATGAATCGATCCAATCATATAGTATGAGTATGGTTATTTATACAACCGTCTAATTAACAAAACAATTTAACTAATAACAAAAGGACAAGTGAACCAATAAGATACAAACATGTGTAAATAAATAACTAATTAACTGTTAACTCAAAATCCCTCCCTCAAGGTAGTGCCAAACGAAGGCCCAACTTTTGAACAAATTCCAGCAACTTAGAAGAAGGAATATGTTTTGTAAGAAGACCAACAACTTGCAAGTGAGAAGGGATATAATAGGTCTGCAAAAAAACCTTAACAATATGGTCTCGGATAAAATGGACATCGACCTCTATATACTTAATACAACTGTAAAAGCATAGGTTAGTAGTAATTTGAATAGCTAACTTATTATCACAAAATAGAGAGATAGGAGAAGGAAAATGAATTCCCAAATCCTGTAAAATATAAGATTTGAAATTATCTGTTTCGAACTAACTGCGTAGATTAATTATTATTATGAAGACAATTTTCAATCGAATTTTCAATCTAAATTAAATAAAATGGCACTTCTCACCAACCAATCAAGAGTAAATTGGAATCTATAGCCATTGGCTAAGCAAGAAAAAAAAAATCGATCAAGCTTAAATTTTTTATCGTGAATTTCATTCAAAGTGACTCACAACAAACTCAAACTCAACTAAATGGAGCTCTTTTCTTTGAACTAAAGGAAGGAAAAAGGAAGGGACGAATTTGAAGGGAAATTTTTGGTTTTTTCTTATTTAAGAAATGACAAAAAAGAAGGAGGGAAAAAATTTGCGAAGAAAACTTGCCATTGAGCCAACAAAAATAATCCCCTCCAACTTAGAGAGAATTAGGAAGGAATTGAAGCAAAATGATAAAGTTACCCATCAAACAGAAGCACCTTTTTAAAATACAAGAACTTTATAGTATTTTGACAAAATAAAAATTTATACTACAAATTTTCCCTCCTCTTACTTTGCCTTCTTAATCAAACAAGGAAATTTATAATATTTCCTTTCATTTTCTTTCATTTCCAATTCCTTCCTCCACTCCTATTTCTTTCCCTCTTTCTAAACATAGTGTTAGGCTTGATTTTTCTAAAATATATTTTTCATTTAATTAGAATAATGTCAATGATTCAAACTTGATTACTATTTAAACTCTAGTCCGATTATACTTGCAAGTTAGTCAAGTCAAATATTATGAAACTATAGCATAACCTAATAAACTACTCAGATAGCTCAAATTCAAACTCAGCTATTATTGAAACTCATTACATCTCTAATAACATGTGTGACATCCTTGTTCCAAAAATACAACTCATTAATACATTCAATGCAAATAAACTAATAAATTTGATAGACATTAGATACTAGTGGTAAAATTGAGTACATAATTACCATTCGTTTGAATTCGGGATTATCCCCAAATATAATTTCAAATTTCCAAGAAAAATAGATAAATAAATAAAAATTTTAAATCATCAATGGGATTTTTGATGCACTTATTATACCTATCCAAAAGGATAAATTTTTACCTTATAAGGACCACCTCTATTTGGGGTAATGTGTTGAAAATAGTTTGAATCTCCATTTCTTTGTTTAGTAAATTCAAATCATGCTATAAATATAAGTTCAATTTCAAATGCACAAGAGGATGGATAATATAGATACAAGTAAGGAAAGCTATAAATACATACATGCACATTTATGCCCTTTATTCTTAAAATTGAGTATTTATGTAATATTCTTAAATATTAAGTAACAAAACTCTAATCATCAAGATATCTTTTAATACAATAACTTGGAATATATCAAAACTCAAAAGTTAAACATACTATAAATTAGGTCAATCTCAAAATGATTGACTTGTTGCGAAGCTAGGAGGAGCTTTTATCGGGTAATGTTATAGGGTAATGTCATAGCAATTCACCAACCAGAAGAGTGGAGTCATCCTATAAAGGGAGTGGACTGTAATAGTCTTTAAACATTAGGTGATGGAACTCTAATCACCAAAGTATTTTTTATGTAATGACTTAAGTTAAGCATACTCAAACTAGATTAATACTAAGAGGAATGACCCCCTAAAAAGCTGCCGCACCAAGAGAACACGTCCATAAGAGGAGTCTCAATAAGATCATTACAATTTAGATCTCTACTTCTTTATGATTACTTTACCATTAATTTCATGAATTTTTTAAATTAATTGTTCATCGCTTCTTTATGACCATTTACCATCAATTTCATGAATTTCTTAAATTAAAGTCTTTGCTCTATTATTTTATTTAAGGATAATATAATACAATACAATCTAAATACACATTTCTTAAAATCTAAAAGGTCTAATACACAATTTAAAAAAAAAAAAAAAAGAAGATTAAACATACATAAAGTAAATATAAAGAGATATATCGATATGATATTTACTAAAGGTAAATTTGAATCTAACTCTCTTTTTTTTTTTCCTTTAAATGGAATTAAGAAAAAATAGCCAAAGTAAAGAGAAACAAAGATAAATTTTAAAGAATATGTTCTTCATATCTTTGGTTTAATTTGAATAAGATGGAAAAGAGTGAACTTAAAATTTTTGTTTATTTAAATTGTCATGTCATCTCTTTTTACATTGTTGTGTTTTGTTTTACTTATAATTTGGGTACTTTCATGATTTCTTCCTTTGATTTGATGGAAAAGTTGGATTAGATAAGAACCAATCTCTACTCCATCATCTCTCACTCGAACCACGGCTTCCAATCTTACTATGATCCCCTCTCTATCACTTAGTTCAACTAAAAATGGGAAAAAAACTATTCTTACTATTTTCATCGAAGTGTCAATACTCATTAATCCATTCCTGCTATTTGCTCTTGCTCTTGCTAAGGTTGACATCATCTATCATCGAGAGACCAACAATATTCAAGCTTCACCTACTTGGAATTCCAATGGTTTTCATCTAACATCCACATAACTTTTCTATCGGCTCTAAGCAATTTGCATTCATTCCCTTATTATTTGTACTTTCTCCTTTTAAAATGACAAAATAGATTATAAATCATGAAATTAACAAGCATTTGACATGAAATGCAATTTACATCTTAGCAAAAAAAAGATTTAATATCTCAATATTGTGAACTATTGAATTAATATGTGATTCTATTGCAGACTTTGTGAGATTCTATTATGATGTATAGGTGTAATTAGAAGGAACCGGTGGACTAAAATGTTTATTTGATTACTTCTAATCAACCCAAGATTAAAGATGGCATACTAGGCTTCAGTGGTTACAAGTGTGAAGAGCAGAAGGATTACTATCCATTTTAAACATTAGGTTGTTGGAAAGCTCTATTATGTTTAGAAAGTAAAGATAAAATACAATTGAAAATGTGAAATATCTAAATGTAGTATTATCGAACTTCAAATGACTTCCCCCCTTCCCCTTCCCTCCCATGGATGACTAGTAATATTAGTATGAATTTAGTAATATTACTAAAATATCATTTTTTGGAGAGACCCCTTTAGTTATGGTAAAATTATAATTGAATACACCTTTCATGTGACATGTATTCCCTATGCTCAAGGGTTACTATAAGCTGAGTTTGAACAACTCTCCATGTGAGAAAGGAAAACTATGAACACTTTGAAAAAAGATTCAATAAATATTATGCGCCATATATTATATATACATAATATATAAAAACTAATAAAATATTAATATAGATGTTAATAATATGAATAATCTTTAAATCCATCATAATGTATGATTTACACATGATATATATATATATAAACATGTTTTTATATATAATCCATAGCGTGTCAACCTATCCCTGCTCTCATTTGACTCTTAAGCTCTAGCTCACCTCAACTCAACTTAACTCAAACCAGACCAACTCACTTATGAAGTATACAATAAAATGAATAGAAAATGAACTACCTGAACATACCAAACATTGAGAGGAAACGGCTGATTTGGTTTGTTTTATCCTACAAGTATCCTAAATTTGAATTTCCGGTTTTCACTGCTTTTTTAATGAATGCCTGAAATATTCAAAAAATTCGCATACGATGTGTTATCAACATAATTTTTTCTCTTAAACCACTAACAGTGTTAGTATACTTCGATCATTTACTACAGGCCCTCGGAAATAAAAAAGTTTAAAAAAAAAAAAAAAAGAAAGAAAGAGAAAAAAGGGGTAAATTTCACATCCCTACATAGAATAAACCATATATTACAAGAATATAAAAAAAAAATTTTGTCAATTAACACAATCAATCTAAATTATCTATTTAACTCTTATTGATAATTACTCTAATTTGACTTAATTAATTTAGCGTACCAATCTAGTCCCATAAGAACCACTCAAATTTTATAGATCAAAACGTATTATTTTTATTTTTTTTAGAAAATATATTATTTTACTAAAAAAATGAATTACAAATTTAAGAGACATAAAATGTAAATGATAAAAAAACTTTTAAAATTTAGCTAATTTTATTATTTTATAAATAAATATAAATATATTCAAATATCTTTATCGATCTCAATTTGAGTATCTTGATACTTTGACATTTTTTTATTCCAGGGTCTTGACTGACAAAATCATATCTGAAAATTGTATATCTCTCCATGAGCTCTGCTACTATGGCCAGCATGATCATCTCTCTCTTGGCTCTTGCTTGCTTCTCTTTCAACCCCAAAACCTCGTCTTCCATTGACTAGAAGTAATTTATTACGATATGATTTCTGGGTGTTGTGTATGTGTCTTATTGTGGTACTGACACCACGGGAAAAGGTCTCGTCAGCTAGATTTTGGTGATGTCTTTCTGGGTTTACTGTGCTGCTAGAAGCACTGAACCCTGTGGTCTTCTGGTATTTATTTCTTTTTTTAAAAAAAAATTGGCAATCAAAACTATGGGCTGTGCTTGCGTCTTGATTGCATGTGGACGGTCGATAGGGTAATCTAGATAAATCAATACTTCATTTTACTGGTATTTTATTTTCATCTACTTAAATCTTTATATTCATTAAAA
This sequence comes from Lumnitzera littorea, assembly GCA_024138015.1. NCBI lineage: Eukaryota > Viridiplantae > Streptophyta > Magnoliopsida > Myrtales > Combretaceae > Lumnitzera > Lumnitzera littorea. The sequence continues at coordinate 1,191,974 of JAMXBB010000008.1, read as the reverse complement.
TGATAAAATTATATTTCAAAAATATTAATTAAAATGATCATTTTTAATACATAATATATTTTTTTAGAAAACATGTGAATTTTTATTTTTTAATGTTCATATTCTAATTACCATATTTATTATAATTATGAAATAAAAATAAATAATATATAAATAAGATAATTTTTAAATACTAAAATTCAAACAAATTAAATATTGAGAAGATATAGAAAAAAAAAAAGAAAATTTTATCGGAATCTTTGTTTCCTTTTTGTTTTTTTATTATTATGTTTTTTGACAAGTGACAATTGAAAGATGCTTCTGGTTCTTTCCATCAACTACTCTTATCCACTCTCATCCACTTTTATCCCTCTCAATTATTAACGTTTGTCTTACGTTTTTATTTGCAAAAATCCAAGTGTTATTATCATTTGTACGCTTAAGCAATTGATTGGGGCAAATTAATATGCTGAAACTATTGATTATAAAAAAACGAACATAATAAACTCTCAAGATACACTTTTACTGTCTTTTAAAAACAAAACACATCTCCTATTAGTGAATTTATCGGCGATGGTTTTCACGGGTTTATTAATTTTGTAGAGGACCAGAATGGAAGCCTAATAATGATCTGGGTTTAACATTTTTTTTTTATTATTAATTCATAAATACTCAAGAGCGCTGCTTCATTTTCGACTTTAAAAATTGTGAGAAGTTAAGAATGAGAAGTTAAGAAGAGTTTCAACCATGTTATTGCAAAGTGACATCATAGTAGTTCACCAATCGAAATAGTGGAGTGTTTGTTTAAAAAGAGTCAATTGTAATATTTCTTAAATATTATATATATTATACGAGTAAACTCTAATCATCAAAATATCTTTTAATATAGTGACTTAAAATTTATTAAAACTTTTAAATTAAACATACTCAAACTAGATCAATCATAAAATAAATGACTTCTTAAAAAGTTATTATACCAAGAGAAAACCTTGATAGAAAGAGTTTTGATTAAATCATCATAATTGAGATCTCTTATTTATAATTATTTTTCCATTAATTTCATGAATTTTTTAAATTAAAGTGCTTGTCACTTCTTTATGATCATTTACCATCAATTTCATGAATTTTTTAAATTAAAGTTTTTGCTCTATTATTTTATTTAGGGATAATATAGTACGATACAATCTAAATACACATTTCTTAAAATTTGAAAGGTGTCAAAAAAAAAAAAAAAAGAGAAGACTAAACATAGATAAAATAAATATAAAGAGATATATTAGTATGCTATTTACCAGAGGTGAATTTAAATCTAACTCTCTCTTTTCTTTTTTTTTTCTTTAAATGGAATTAAGAAAAAATGGCCGAAGTAAAGAGAAACAGAGATAAAATTGTAGAGAATATGTTCTTCATACCTTTCGTTTAATTTGAATGAGATGGAAAAGAGTGAAAGTAAAATTTTTGTACATTTATGTCATGTCATCTCTTTTTACATTGTTATGTTTTGTTTTTCTTCTAATTTGGGTACTTTCATGATCTCTTCCTTTGAATTGATGAGAAAGTTGGATTAGATAAGGAAAACGAGAAAACCCATCTCTATTCCATCGTCTCTCATGTGCACTTCGAAAAAAGATATTATATAACATCATTCATAAAATATTAATAATATAAATAATTTTCAAATCAATTCCAACATATGATTTATATATATATATATATATAATATATCGTGTGTATTATCTCCCAAATCTTTTCTCCACCACTTCCCACAAATTTTCTCTTCCTATTGCTTTCTCCATTCTACTTCCCTCCACTTTCTCCATTCATCCTATCCCCTACTATCCTTACTATCATGTTGAGCTCCAGCTCATCCCGGCTCAACTCGGCCCAGACCAGGACCAACTTACTTATGTACCGTACAATAAAACGAGTAGAAAATAAATTACCTGAACATACCAAGCATTGAAAGGAAACGGCTGATTTGATTTGTTTTATTCTACAAAATATCCTAAATTATAATCGTCCGATTTTCACTGCCTAAAATATTCAGAAAATTCGCATAATATGTGATATCAACATAAATTTTGCTCTTAAACCCCTCACAGTGTTGGTATACTCCGATCATTTACTATTGGAATTAAAAGAAAAAAAGGGGTAAATTTGGCATCCCCATACAAATACATATATTACGAGATATAAAGAAATTTTTTTTTCAAAATCTTGTCAACTTTAAATTGACTCGCTCCATTTGGTCCAATTATAAAATTAATTTAAATTATCTCTTTCACCCTAACTCTAACTCAACCTAATTAACTCAACCATACCAACGCAGTCTTATAGGACTCACATAGGTTTTGTGGATCAAATTTTATTATTTTCATTTGTTTTTTTAGACAATTCATTAATTTACTAAGAAAATGAATGCAAATATAAGAAACATAGAACCTAAATCATAAAAAAAATTTAAATTTTAAAATTTAGCCAACTCTATTACTTTATAAATAAGGAAAAAATACATAAAAACTCTCAACATTTCACGTTTTTACGAATTGATCATTAATCTTTTATTTAATCCATTTTATTTTTAAAAATTTTCAAATGGTATCAAATAAATCCTTCCATTAAACTTTATTAAATTTTGTATTATTATAAACATGTATCAATATATAATTAATTCACGTAAATACAAAAAAAATCTATCACATTTATCTATATATACGAATTAGTACTTAATATTTTTATTTAGACCTCAACATATCTACATATAAAAAAAAACTAATAAAAAATATTTTTTATAAATTTATTAAAATATTAAAAAATAAAATGAACTAAATAAAAGATTAAAAACCAATTCGATGTTAAAAATTTTTTTATATTTTTTCTATAAATATATATATTCGAATAAATACAAATATATTCAAATACTTTTTTTTAACAAATATTCGAATATCTTTATCATCCCGATTCTCTCAATTTGCTTGACCCTTCTTTATTCCAGAGTCTACTCACGGTCCAAGACTGACAAAATTGTTTTTATCCTTAAATCAGATGCATAATTTTTGTTTCAAATTTAAACCCCACCAAATTAGATGCCTTTCCTAAAATCTTACGTCTTATGAGCCAAGCATAATATTTGGTGGTATACACAAAGTCTAAGTGTAAAACGTAAAAATATAATGGAACTGCCCAACTCCTTATCTAACTAGAGAGATTATTATAAAAATTAATGTAAGAGGGTAGATATTAAAATATCAAAAACATCTAATTTAAGTAATGTACAAAACATGAACCCAAAAATGTTAAGTACATCCATGTTAAAGCATTAAAATTGGGGAAAAAAAAAAGAAAAAACAACAACAACAACAACTAAGATGTAACACACTACACATCTGACCAAAGAAAGAATGTCATCTTAAGCTAAGCTAGAGGAAGTTGAAAATGGTAGGTTACGTAAGATGAGAAAACGAACCCTTCTTGGAAAAGGAGCATCATGGAACATATGCTCCAAAATCCTAGCCAGCAAAACCGTGTACTCCTCCATTAGCTGTGCTACTATGGCCACCAGTATCATCTCTCCCTTGGCTCTTGCTCGCTCTTCTTTCTTTCAACTTTAAACCCTATTGTCTTCCTTTGACTAGGAAGTGATTTATGATGATATTAATGGTGGGTGTTGTGTATGTGTCTTATTGTGATACTGACACCGTGGGAAAAAGTCTCATCAACTAGATTTTTGGTGATGTCTTTCTGGGTTTTTCTACAATGTCGCTCTGACGAAGCACTGAACTCTATGGTCTTTTGGTATTTCTATTTTTTTTTTTTTTAATTGGCAAGCAATACTATGGGCTGTGTTTGCATCTTGGTTCCACGTGGACGGTCGATAGGGTAATCTAGATAGATCGATATGACAATGCTCTGTGCTTTCATTTTGGTTTTTTATTATTATATCATTGACAAGTGAAAATTGAGAGTTGCTTCTGGTTCTTTCTACCTTCCATCCTTATCCACTTTTATCCCCCTCAAATCATTAAAGTTTCTCGTACGTTTTTATTTGCAAAACTCCAAGTGTTCTTATCATTCGCACGTTTAAGCAATTGATTGGGCAAATTTAATGCGTTGAAACTATTGATTATAAATAGACGAATATAATAAACTCTCAAGACACACTTTTACTATCTTTTAAAAATAAAATGCATCTCCCATTTGTGAACTTATTGGCGTTGGTTTCACGGGTTCATTAATTTTGTAGAGGACCGGAATGGATTTTCATGATCATTTTTTTACTAAAGTAGCAAAATTTAGAAAATCAAATTCATAAATACTCAAGAACGCTTGTCCATTTTCGGCTCTGAAAATTGTGGAAAACGTTCTAGTGTTGTCAAATTATTATAAGTAAGATGAAAAAAAAGCTCTATAACGAGAACTTGCTACCATTTCTCAAGAATAATAGGATTGATGTTACTTAATTACTCCATCTGTCACATATATATCCCAACTCCTTAGAATTGTCTATCTCTACTCTCTACCTTACACTCTTAGTTATCTCCTACATATGATTTTATATTACTCCTTCGAAACTACGTATAACTTAAGTGACATACTATATACACATAATCACTATAATCAGATCCCAATATCTACAATAATAAGGCACTCATCTTAGCTTTATTTTGTATGTATGTATGTTTATTTACAAGGCACTCATTATATTAGAAGAATCCTATAATAAGGCACTCATCTTAGCTTATTTTGTTTCCTTATTTCATTTATTCCAATTTTATTTTGTCTCCTTATTAATTCTAGGGTTTTAAAACTATACATATATCGTAAATCAATTATATTCACTAGGAATATAATTGGACAGGTCATTATAAAATATACGATCCATTCAACTCTCTAAAAACCTTATAGGATATTATCCAATATAATTATGGAATAAGTTTTAGGATATAGCTAAAAACCCGTCAAGGTTTTAAGATGAGTTATGAGATTTTAAGAAAACCCAATAAAAAACCCATTACTTAATGGAAAAAATAAATTAATAATATAATATTAACTAAAATTTATAATACCTAAAATAATAAATAAATGAAAATGGGGATGATAATAACTTCAATCTTATTTACTATTTTCTATAGTATTTATGAATATGTATTTATATGAGTATTTTTATTTTTATACTAGGAAAAGGTAATTATATATTTATTATATAATAGAGAGAAATAGTTAAATAAATTTGATATAAACATTAACATATTCTTAAAATCAAAACATATGAAAAAATCAAGATAGAATCTATATAGATCATTAAACTTATTGTATAACAGTACTATTAAGTGATCCATTAATACTGTCATAAGATATATAAGTTGAAAGGGTACAACAAGTGGATTCCTTAATCCTCATTATGTTACATATATTCTATAAATAATATAAATCAATTTCTCTTATAATGACTAATGCAGCAAAAAAAAAAAAAAATCATTTAGCCCAATAAAATTATATAAAGGTCTGGTAGATAGAGAAGCAATTACACAATTTAGGGTAACAAGACATGTTCTAAGTTCCTATAATCCATAACAAATCCACTCCGTTTACATCCCTAGTATTCACTATCTCTATTACAAAGGTATTCCCCCTGCATATTTTGTTTTTATGCTACACACTGCATCACCTACACATAAGACAGCAACATTCTCAAGCAAAAAATCTGTAACACTGCCGAAACTCCTATCTTTTTTGTGAAGATATAACTTTTTCAAACTTCTCACAAGCCGATCCTCATGTACTCAATGTCAGTTTAGATTGAACATTAGAAAACAAACAAAGTAATAGTTTCTCCTTTGATAGAACATCTTGTTGCTGGCGATATAAAAGTTGTTTTACTTTCCATGGGGAGTAGAGTAGTTACATTTTTTTATTTCCCATAAAGCTGCAAATTAGGGATTTTCGGCAGTAGATTTTGAATATTTTGTTTCAAACAATTCACCATCTCACATATCTTAGGTACTCGGAGTAGATTAAGGAAGAAGATAAGGGGGAAGGAAGGAGTTTTGAAATAGGATTAGGGTTATAAATTTAGAGGTTATTCTTTTAAACATTTTTCTTTACTATTAGGACACATGAATATCACATCAACATCTTAATATCCTTAACGTGACACATCACGAAGTCATCGCATAAGTTTCTATTTGAACTACTTGACATAGTACTCATCCTTTATTCTAACTACTTGAATGTTTCATTAATCTGTGTGTGCGTGTGTGTTGGAACTCAACCACTATACCAAAACCCCTAAAACTTGTGTATGCAGGAATTTAGAGATTATTAATTTGGAAAGTTTGATCCGGATAGAGGATTGGATCAAGCCCAATTAATTTAATTGGACCGATCATGTTAGCGTAAGTGTTGTCTTTTGCTTGGATATTTGCTTATACGCTGCTCTCGTTGGCTTATTAACCAATATGTTTAAGCCATTTTCGTAATACCAAATGCAACATATCTTTCTCAGTTATACTAATAGCGAAGATATCTCACTGATTCACATGATCTCACGCACATGGTACGTAAAGCAAAACTTGATTCTTTGATTCTAAGACAAAAAAATTTAAATAAAATAAAATATAATTATTAAAATTGGATTTTTTTTTTTTTTCACCAACTACTACATATTACAAGAGAAAATCCAAGCCGGTGCATCCCGTTAAAAGTTACGACTTACGAGGCATAATTACACAGCAAACCGGCTAGTGGGGTTTATCGAAAAAGGAATCAGTTCCTCATAGCCACTCCAGGATATCTCACCGGTTCACATGATCTCACAGAGTCATATATCACAACATACACAATGCGGCGACGCTGATACATCAAAATAAATACCATATTCTATAAAAACTTCCTACGATTTGAGGCATTTTGGCATGGCAAAAGAGCCCACAGCAAGGACTACAGCAAGATAAATGCCGACCGTAAAGAGCAACATGATTGCAGAACCCTGTAGAGCTCTGGGCTTGTTCGACGACCACAACAAGACCGTGTCAAGCCCATACAATCCACCCCCGGTTTTAGACCATGATCTCGAATTTGCAGAAGGCTTTACAGGGTTTTGTTTGCCTTTATCGAACTCAGGAAGCACGGTTGCTACCTCTGGTTCATCATTGATGGAAGCACGTTCTGCATCTTCTCCACCCTGAATAGTAAAATGACAAGCCTCAACAGCTGATGCAGGATTTTGAGTATAAAACTTACATACTGATTGGATTTATCAATCTTACCTTGGTTGGAGCAGATTGTACCTCATCTTCATCACAGCTCAAATTTCTCCCTTCATTTTGAAATGATCTATGGCTCATGCTTAAACGGATTCTCCTAGGTGCAGTACCTTGGATTTCACAATCGCCAGATGTCTGCTGATGTGGCTGGTGGCTCCTGATCTTAATACCTGTCCCACCAACAAAATTTCCATGGCCAATTCCTGAAGCCTTATCACTTGCTTTTTCTTCTGAGTTGATAGGTGCAGAATGTTGACTCTCTTGGTCAGCCTCATTGAAGACATGTTCAGCCTGCACAAACACATCAGTTTTAGCAACATCTGTCTGAGTAGTTCTTGCATACTAATTGGATTTATCAATCTCACCTCAGTTGGAGCAGATTGTAACCCATCTTCATCACAGCTCAAATTTCTCGCTTCATTTTGAAACGACCTATGGTTGATGTTTAAACGGATTCTCCTAGGTGCAGTACCTTGAATTTCACCATTGCCAGTTGTCTGCTGATGTGGCTGGCGGCTCCTGATCTTAATACCTGTCCCACCAACAAAATTTCCACGGCCAATTCCTGAAGCCTCATCACTTGCTTTTTCTTCCAAGACATTTGGTGCAGAATGTTGACTCCCTTGGTCAGGCTCATGGAAGACATCTGCAGCCTGCATCAATAGAGCATTAGTTTTAGCAACTATACCCATCTATCAGCAGAATCTTCACTAAAAAAGTATTCCTTGCCTTGGAAACGGTTGATTGGACTTCTTCTTCACCACCATAGTAGCCCGAATCTTTTGCTTCATCATCACCAACTGCACCTCCAGAAGGATGCATTCGCAAACGAATTCTTCTCTGGGCAGTTCCTTGATCAATAAAGCCATTCGGATTATCTTGGAATTGAAATTCACGTCTCCTAATCTGAATTCCAGGTCTGCCACCACCATTGCTGCAATAATTGACTGACTGACTGCTCGAATCTTCCATGGGAAGAATCTTGCCATTAGATTGAAGAGAACTAAGAGCACTGGATGAGGCATCTCCAGCAGATTGTTTATCCCCAAATCCATAGGCATATTGCATTCCATTATCTTGTTGACCAACTAGTGCTTGACCATGGGAATGCCCATGGGAAGTCTGCCAATTGACAAAAACCTTTCATGAATAACTCATTTGATTGCCTACTTTTACCATCAGAATTATACAGATGGAATGTGCAGCAGGAAAAAGCCAAGAGCATAATAATATGTTCAATGGGTAACATTCAACTCCAAGGTGAAAGAATTAGAGGCTTTAAACAACTAAGACAAGATAATAGCACATATTATCTTTCTGATTTCTTCAATTTTACTTATACATCCTAGTTTTGCTTTGTTATTCTTTGCAGCTTTTTACTTTACCTCTTACTCTTCATTGTGAATGCATGATGAGAAGACTGAGCCATGTAGTCTCAATTTTAAGGACCATCTCTACTATAAGACTCTTAATGATGATTTACTACATATAATAGCACAAAATAATCCGAACCCTCATTAGTTCAGAGGATGGCAAAGTTATTTCACAACTTTGATTAAGAGGACAACATCAGCACTAACCTATAATCTCTATATATGAAGAAGGGAAAAGGAAATTCACAAGTGTTGCCCTTTTCTCCACATATTTAGTTCAAATTCAATACTTTCAGAAAGACGCATCACCTCTGTTAGAAGAAGAGGAATTAGTCATCCAACTATAAACTTATCCAAATGCTAAGAGCATGGCACACAAGCAACTTCAGCCCCATTATTTCTAATATTTAAACCCAGTCAAAAAGGCAAATTACTCTTAAAGAGATCCACAACCAGAAAATCATTATAAGTACCACTATAAGAACAAATATCACGAAAACAAACCCCTTTTCTAAAGTACCTGTGTTCCAAATAGGTCACCACGCAATTGGCAGACATGAACAGCAGCTGCATTTTTCAGACTAGTAGATTCATCAGAATAGTCTTCTTGGTTATTGAAGACATCATTTAGCAGCTCAGGGAGACAAATGTCCTGATCAGCAGGGCCGTCCTGAAACAGATATCCATCAAAATTATTGCCAAAGTCACCAGCAAAAGGCGAACCTACATAGGGATCCAACTCTGCACCAAACTGTGATTGCTCAGGGGAGAAGACTTTGCAATCAACTTCACCAAAGGGAAAATCTTGGAAATTTGAAATATTTCCCAAAAGAGGATGTACCTAATTCAAAAAACAAGAAAACTTGTAATTGTCCCTCCTAGACACAAAATTTTGGGTTAATGAAACGTGGATAATCAAACACCCACCTCTTTAGGGGTTCCTTCAGTGTTATAGTCTTCCACATCAGAGGCCATGTAACTATTGGAGCAGCTCTCAACAGGAGCCTGAGCATCAAATGTCATGTTCTTGTTGTTGAACCATTGCCTGACATCATCAAAAGGTCCTGGTACTTGCATATTGGTTGCAGTAGTTTCTTGGACTACATTCGATGCTGTATCCTCATGAGAAACCTTGGTCACAGGAGATAAGCCAGTTGCATCATCATCATCTTCACACTTAACAGTTTCAACTTTCTCCTCGGGCTTATGGAACAAGCGACACAGAACATAGGCAGCCTGCATGATATCAAGAGAACATCCAGATTCATTTAAGATGATAAGAACCCCTGCAGCTTTGAGGCTTTCACATCCCATTCTGTATGTTGATTGTTGAGAGCACAAACAAGACAAAATACTCTATCCAAACATAAGTAGTTGTTCTATTAAGGGATGTAAACAAGCCAAAACAACTCATAAACTTCTCATTAAGTTCTCTAGTCCCTTGTATAAAATTCCAGGAGGTAATAAATTTGAAAAAGAAAATTGCCAAAGCAATGCAAAACCTCAAAAGAGAGCACTTGAAGAATTTGATACCACAGTAGAAAAATGGAGTAGCCATTACTCCCAATATTGTCATACTTCTGAGTGGAGATCGTGATAAAATCTGAAGGGCTGTTTCACCTCTCAGAATTCAATTCTGTATCATGCTTGCAAGGCATGAGTTCTCACCATTTCCATGGATTCACGTTACATGAACCGTATAGAAAACAATATCAAATACCCAAGAATCAAAATCCAACCAACGCTAAGATCAGGACTTTGGTTCACCGCAAAAGAGTAACGACAATATAAAAACTATGGGAAACAGAAAGAGAAAAAGCACTAGAAACCAAAACAAAAGCATTTATTTATGAGACAGAGGAAGAATAATCTTGAAATATTGTACCTGACCAGGTCCAGTGCCATCAAGCTCCTTCTCAGTAGCGCGGTACTCATGCATGATCCAGCTGGTTCGCTCACCCTTGGGTGCACGGCCCCGATAAAAAACAAGAGTCTTCTTCATTCCTATCAAAGCAGGAGAAGTTGAACCCGGCTTACGTGACTTGATTGTCCGATCCTTGCCGGTGGCTTTCCAGTACCCAGCATCCGTGGCCCTATTCGATCTGTGACCGTTGGGGTACTTCCGATCACGTGGACAAAAGAAGAACCACTCGGGATCATCCGTTTTGATCACCGATAACCCTACAACCACACACACGTATCCACACTCAAAAAAGGAAAAAACTAAGAAGAAATTTAATTTAAGATCACTAAATAAAACATTCTCATAATGGAACCAGAATCAGCACCTCCTGAACTTAAAAATCTTTACTCTCACTCTCCCTTTTTTTTTCCTTCCTTTTACTTAAGGAAAAAAAAAAGTCACCTTTTATCCCATAATTCTGAATATGTTTTTCTGTTTTTCTAATCAAATTATCCAAACAGAATCTTTATTAACAAAAAAAAAAAGGCTAAAATTCTTTATTTTGACTCAATCTCTCTTTCTTTTTAAAAATATTTTAAAGGAAATAGAATCAAGCTTCAACCCAAATCCTCAATTGACTCCTTTTTTTTTTTTTTTTTTAGGGGCTATGTCAATTGATTCTAAATTCTCTCCTTTTTTTCTTCCTACTTAAATAATTTTTAAAAATGAATCTTGCTTATGTGGAGAATAAAGGCAACAATACTAGACCGTCAATTAAAGAATCAAAGATTCAAAATGTAAACATCATACACATATAAAACCCTAAATAAAACCCCAAAACAAAATTGAAAGATAAAAAAAAATTCTCAAAATCAAGTTTTGAAACCTTACCAGGTAAATCCCAAGGTTCCCATTTGCAAACATCAACTTCAGGAATGACTTCAACCTCAGAATTACGACCGTTGATCTTCAATTTCAAGTAGTGATTGATCAGTTCTTCGTCACTTGGTCTGAAGCGAAACCCCAAGGGCAACGAATCCATAGCAAGTACAGCCATAAAGATTTCTTCAGGAAAAGGGGAAAAAAAAAAACACAAATTAGCCGAAGCAAACCCTAATTGCACAAGAAGAAGGAAATAGATACTGATTGCTGGTGAATAGGTCGACTGATTGGTGAGAGTGGTCGTTTTCAAACAGTTGATATGTTTTTACTTGGTTTTCTTAGTCACTACTACTCTGCTTTTAATTTTTCCTTTTTTGTAAATACCATGTTTACCCTTTGTTTTATTATAGAATTTTTTAATTGGAGCTTTAACTTTCTCGAGCAGTGAATGTGCGATGCCACATTCTAGTACTAGCGACTGGCCGCACGTGGGTATGCGCGCGCTTCTATCCGGGGAATTACAGAGATCCGCACGCAGCATTTTCATGCATGTTGGTCCGACGGAAGAATTTCTTAACAACAAAGATCCGTCTCAGGATTAGGCATTCTTAAATCTAATAGGGAGCACCTAGCTAAGTTTGAACTCAACCACACGATTGGCCCAAAAAAAAAAATTTCAAAACACACTAATTAGAGACAGAACGTCTCGAGAGAAATGATTTAGGAAGAATGATGAGAAATTTAAATAATTATTATTAAAATAAATAAATATTATACAAATACTAATTATATGATTACCATAGTAATATCACATGTATTAAATAAAATTTTAGTTTTTGTATTAATACCTACACAAAGAAAAATACATGCTTTCAACACAAATTTCTCTCATTCATCTTGACCACAAAACTAGCCATTATATTTATCATGCTTTCAATACAAATAATGAATAACTTAATAAAATTGCATTTACTAAAATCGATATAATAACGGTACAAAAAAACATAAAATCACATCGACTTTTTTAGTAAATTGAATATCATATTTTAGGCAAGTGATTTAGGCTTTATCTTTTGTAATTTTCTTCATATAATTCATATTTATGTAATTTTTTTTTAGAAAAGCGATAGATACATATTAAACCCAAAAAATGATTCTATGTAACTCAATGGATTATCTTCAACTTAGAAAGGGTTCCTTATACTTTATATACATAAATATATAAGATCTATAAGGAGTAATTTTGATAATTAAGCCTTTAGCTATTAAAACTATAAGCTACTGATATGGCTTAAGAGATTGAACTCAATTAGAGATGTTATAGGAAGATCTACCCTAATATGTTTGAACAAGGATTAATGGACTGGATTTTCCACTATCGATCTTATGTGGTTATCTCACATGTAAAAAGTAGACTTGAGAAGAATCCGTTAAAGTTCATTTAGGTCTTTTATGGATTTAATAAGCCTTAAGGAGGCTTAAATAAAAATGGATTTTTTTAATGCTTATAAGCCTTTAGGCTTATTTAAGCTCATATTCAAGCCCATAAAGATTATAGTAGAAAGGAGACTTCAATGACAACTATTGGATCCTTGTAAGCGATCCAACAATCACCTACAATGCTTAATTTCAAGCATCCATCTTAGAGTCATCCAATAATAGAAATCAACCTTCAAACTCTATAAATAAGAGGCACATTCTCTCATTTAAGATATTCAAAACTTTGACTGACTTAAGACAATCACCGAAACTCTGTTGAAACACCTCCATAAAATATCAAATAGCCAATTCATCAAGAACTATCTAAGAATGAATACGACACCAAATTTGATCCACCCTCACATACACATATTCAAGATACCGAATTTGTCGATTCTTTCTCTAACGCTTCTTCCTAAAAACATCCTTTCACATAGATTAACTCAAGACATCTTCTAAGTAGACTGACAAACCCATTATATGTAATTGGCCACTTATAATAGCCCTATCGTCCAGGATCTTTTCAAATGAATGACTAATTACATTAAGCTACCTCCACCTATTATATCTACCAATACATATTAAATCTAAGCAACTACAAAAATCTGATTTTATATCAAATCCCAACCTAAAACCATAAATAATTAAACAATCCAATTGGGCCCTATAATAAGCCGTAAATTCATACTCTAGGTAATATGTTTATAGAATATCACCCTACCTAACCTAAGGATGTTCTCATCACATATTCAATCTTGATCAATCCATCCATTCTTCCCTATTTTATTTTAAACTTTTAGTGGATGTGCCCTTCTCACTTAAAGTGATGACATTCCCCTATGGCTCTCATTCTTTGTTTGGCAAAATTAATCGCTTAGCAAAAATCAATGAACTATTTGCATGTTGTTAAATTCCAATAATGAATGATGTCCTGCTCTAGAAACATTGTAATAGGAATCAACCCAACTGTCCAATCATAAGGAGTCAAGCTAGAGCTCTATACGAACTCAATTGGCATGTCTTAGCTTAAGAGCCATTAAGAGATGGAGATTCCATCTCTATCTAAAGTTTGCTACACTTCAAATGCCCAAAACATCGAACATTGATCTTGGACAAGACAACCCTCAACCTGAAGACCCTTGAGCAGTTGAGTACTGAGCTGTTTTTCAAGCTAGCCAATTCTATAATCTAACCTAATTTAACCCCTACCCCAAGTACAATACCCAACAGGTCACCTAGTACATCTACTTTTTTTCTTTCGTCTTTATCAAGCTATCCTCCTTAAGCGCTAAGCTATCTCAATTGTTGAAAACTTATTTCTTCCGGAATAGCTAAGCACACTTTATTTCTGTTCTTTGTTAGAATCACAAACTGGTGGTTGATACGTACCCTTTAGCACAATATTCCAAAATTATTCCATTTTGTATAATGTACTGCATTTCTTTCTATTTTTATCCTTTTTAGCATTAGTTTTAGGAATCTTTGTAAACCCTTTGTAATTTACCTATTTTTGGTCTTTTCTTACTTCATATATCTCTAAGGAGGCCATATATAAGCCCCATTTACTTGTTATGTAGACATCACTCTTACATTATTGAATACAAGGTTTTCCTTCCTAAGAATACCCTTCTATCGTTAGCTCTTATCTAACTCCTTTAATAAGTATTAGTGGCAAGCAACCCTAACCTTTCACTCATTCGTCGTATCAAGTGGTATAATAAGGCCATGGTGAGTTCCTGGTGCATAATATCCTTAAGTTGCCCTTGAATAGCTACTGTTTGTGGTGTTTCTCTATGTATACTACCTTGAAAACTCATCAATTTTACTGGTATCAAAACATGGTTCAAATGATAAAGCATGTGAAGTTACAGTGAAGCACTAACGTCGATCTTAAGGACTAAGGACTAAGGTAAACACAGTTGCTAAACTCGTTTTGAAGATTTATTTAACCAAAATCCATAAAAAGATTGGTTTTAAGAACTCTTTAAGAAAGAAAAAGCTTTTCTAAAATAAGAATTTTAACTAATTTATGCTATATTAAGGATTGATCTATATGAACAAAGGTGCGGTTCATGATTTTTTTTTTTGCAATGAAAACATGGTTTATAATATTACTTTCCGTAGTTTGGTTATGGTTTGATCCAATCTTATGTATATATTTTCAAATGTTGTTTTTAATTAATCCTACTTTACTCACCTATTTCTTCTTGAGACTAAAGAACCTATGTTCCCAATCCAACAATTGATTATTCATGAAAGGAAGAATGCTTTACTGACTTAACTAATAATAAGATCGTACAAAACCAATGAAGACAACTCTCATCCTAATTGTGTTTTGTGTTGCTAATGCGTAGTGCTATGTATAATTCACCATTATATCTTATTATAAAGCACTAAACTACTATAAAGAAGCCACTTAATGAAGTTAAAGCCACAGCTGGGTCTAAAGGGGGCAAAAGGGGTTGCGATCTGCCTAACATCACGAAAAATTTAATTTTAAAAGTTTACTTAGAAAGGAAAAAAAAAAGTGCTATATCTACATCCATCTATATATATGTTATTTAAAGCTAAAGGGAATTGTGGTGTCTTTTTCTTTATTTCCTTAAATAACCTTAAAGAATATTTGAAAAAGCATTAAAATATATGTTATTATAATTTATCTTAATAATTTTAAGGGTAAAATGCTTACTTCCCCAATCTCTCTATGTTCCTCTCTACCACATTTATTGTATTATATCTTTCTATTCTCACTTTTAGCCTATTTATATATCTTAATCCCTAAAACTCTCACATTGTCATAAATATGTTTATAACATTTATTGTCAAGTGAACCCATCAATATACAAGTATGGATATTATATTAGAGCAAACTATCATGTAAACTATATAAAGAAAAAACAATGGTATAATCAAATGAAAAATAAATGTAAAGGTAAAATGACCCTTTTATCATAAACTTAAGAATCTTTCTCTTTTTATCATTAACTCTCCTTTTCATTTTTTCTCTCGTTCATTGTTGTAAATGCTAATTATTCTCACCTATAATCTCTTCTTCTTTTTTTTCCAAAACTCTCTCGCCTATAATTTCTTTTCTTTTTTTTTTTATTCATGTTTTCTATTATAAAATGAATTGCTTTAGTGAACTTTTGAGATTAGAGTTTGGTTATATAGTTTTGACTTTAAATAGTTGTATAATAACATTTTCATAATTTAGATAATGAAAAATTAATTATGAAATTTTTATATTTTTATCTAATATCATAACTTAAAATTTTTATATACAATGAGAACAAATATTTAACTTTTAATTTGTAAGTATTTTGTATTTTTTTTATATATATTATAGGTCCATCATATTTTTATTATTTTTGTTAATAATTTTATATATGTAGTCACTTTTATACCTATAACATTGATGCATTGTTTGTTAATATATGTGATGGTTATTAAATCATAGTAATAGGTGAATTGTGGTGGTTGGATCTTCGTTGTGATGTTGGAGGTTACCTAGTAGTATCACTGTAGTTGTTATTAATTATTGTAAACTGATGAATGGTGATAAAGGGAGGGATAGTGTGAGTAAAATTAAGGTATATTTATAAGGGTTATTTGATACAAATTCTCTTACCAAGCACCCCTATTTCCTACTAAATAAAAAAAAAAAAATATGAGGTGCTTATAAGGAGTAGGTCTTATTTAAGCACCCTTTCTCTCTCTTCTTTTTCCTAACAAATCGTTGAGTTTTTGGCACTTTATATTTGACTATTGCAAATGCAATGGTCTTTCCTCTATTTTTTTATAATTTTTCTTTTTCTAATTTTTTCTATAATAATAAGTAAATAATTACTATTAAATAAAAAAATAATATTTAAACTTTAAAGATCTTTAAAATATACTTAGATATTACATCAAAAGTGTAATAATATGAAACTTGTAAAAGATTTAAATAATTAGTAAGTAATTAAGCTGAAACACCCCTTTTATAAAGTGAAAAAATACTTGAAAATCAGAGTTGTTTAGGATATTAAT
Organism: Lumnitzera littorea; assembly: GCA_024138015.1. Classification (NCBI taxonomy): domain Eukaryota; kingdom Viridiplantae; phylum Streptophyta; class Magnoliopsida; order Myrtales; family Combretaceae; genus Lumnitzera; species Lumnitzera littorea. Next base: position 1,175,064 of record JAMXBB010000008.1, on the reverse strand, counting down.
ATGTTACCTTAAGTACCCTCTTTAAGTATCTATTAATGAACATAGCCTTATGGCTAGAATTGGTAAGAAATGAGCACCTTAGGCCTATTAAGAATGAGCATTCCATAACAACGTATGAATTTTTCTAAAGTTATAAAACCCAAATCGGAGGTCGACATAGGAATGAGAAGGGTTCAAAAGTCAAGAGAGTCAATTAAGTCGAACCGAGAGCAAACCAAAGTCATTAAATATATTATAATATAATTTGTACTTATTTATAAAGTAATAAAAATTACCTATATCCTTAAAAATTGAAATATTAAATTTTTTTATAGTTTATTTTTTATTTCTCTTTTATTTACATTTAATTTTTCAGTAAATTGGTGTACTTTCTACAAAGTATAAGAGTAATAATACATTTTAACTCAAAAAAACCCAATAAGTTTATATAGAAATCAGGTTAGACCGGTTGAATCAATAGGGTCAAACCAGGATCATTGTAAATAAGGGTTAAATGGGTGACTCAAACCAATTTTATGGAGAGGTTAGATCCAACCGGATTGAACCAGGCAAGTTAATTTGAGTATAACAACACTGGATTTTTCACCTTCTTAACCTATATTTAGAATGAGGAAATTAAGGAATTAGGAAGGGAACTAAAGTGGGATTTTTAAAACAATTTCTCTTACTTGGAAAGAAAAGAAAAATTGAGAGCAATTGATTTAAAAGGCAAAACTTTCCATGAATCTAATCATATTCAAATATCCCCTGAAACTATAGAGAAAAAGGAAGGAAAATAAAAGAGTGTTTTAGTTTCCCTTTAGATACATTACCTTCTTTTTTTCACTTGCATATTATTTTGTATGGATATATTAGTAATTTTAGTATTATACTTCCATATTATACTTTCATCTCATGATTATTTCTTTCTATATTCTTTTTTTTTTTTAATTCTTTTCTCTCTCCAAACAAAGTATTAGAACGGTTATTATAGAGGGTTATTTTAATAATTGAGCTTTTAACCCAATTTAATACCATGGGTCAATATCTTAAGCTAGTGACAGAGTCTACGAAATCGGCCCAATTATAAATGTTTTAGGGAGATATGAATTGATAGGCTCGGAACGAAGATTGTTAGACTAGATATTCCATTCTTAACCCTCCTCAGTTATCTTGTGCGCGAAAAGAAGACTCAAAAATAGTGCTCGGGGCCTATTTAGGCATGATTTGGGCTTCATTTGGTCATATTGGGCCTTAAGGAGACTTAGTTAGTCTTTTAAGCTAAGTAATAATAATAATGAGTTTTTTTTAGCTGACAAAATCCTTAAGTATACTTGGACACATATCCAAGCCCATGAAGGCTAAAAAGAAGATAAGTTTCAATAAAGGAACTCAATCTTAGCCGTCCATCTTGAAACCATTCGATGAACAAGATTAATCGTTACACTCTATAAATAGGAGACTTCTTCTCTTATTTGATTGAATTCAGAATATTGACAAGTTTAAGATAAACACTAGAGGTCTACTAAAATCACTTTGGAGAGGATCGAATAATCAATTCGATCAAGAACGATTAAGAACACAAAGTCTGATCTACTGTAACATGCACGCATTCGAGTTACTAAGTATTGAGCCTGAAATTCGATTTTTCTCTTTTAATTTGATTTCTCGTTTTCTAATTAATAGTAAACCATAACCCATTTAATATTAATCCTCGACTAAAGAAATTAAGAAATTCTAATTTTTATTAAAAAAATTTGGAGTCACCACTTGACCAAAATTAGAAAAAGAAAATAAACCATAATCAATTGGGTAGATTATCTACGATTTCACTACCAATTTTCGATTTCAATTTAATACAAACTAGAGGAATTCGAATTCGAGAGGCTAACCTATTAAACCTTAACAAGTCTCACTATCTATTTTTCGAAATTAGGTTTATTTTTCTAAATTGTCCCTTTTTAATATTTTTAAGAAAAATTAAAATCCAAATGAAAATATATAAAAAAAAAAAACCTAAGTTTCTATAGATTTTAGTGTCACCCCAAAAATACCCACATACCTACTAGTCGGGATCCGACCACTGTAGTTCTTTTTGAAAATTTTAGTATGTTGGTTCATTTTAAAAAAAAAAAATTGGCTGAATTTACGTTTTTAGTAACTGTTTTATTTTTATTAAGAAAAATCCCTAGAAGCCTAATTTTTATTCCCAATTTAAAAAAAAAAACTTAAAAACCTAATTTTTGAAAAGTTCCAAATTAATATTTTTATTTTAAAAAAAATAATAATTAAGTGATAAATTTTTTTATTTTCAAGAAAAATCCTAAAGACCTATTTTATAAAATATGCAATTTTTATAAAATATGCAATGTTCTAAGTGATGAATCTTTTATATAAAAAAGATGCTTAAAACATAAAAAGAAAAAAAGAAAAAATTCCTGACTATAGAAAAGATATCTAATTCATAGAAAAGATGTCTAACTATAGAAAAAAATATTTAAACCATAGAAAAAAAAAATTAACTATAAAATATGCCTAAATCATAAGAAAGATATCTAAATAATGGAAAAAAATATTTAACTATACGAAAAATACCTAAACCATGGAAAAAATGCATAAATCATGAAAAAGATACCTATACTATAGAAAAGATGTCTAGTCATAGAAAAGAAATCAATTAAAGATTTTTTTTTATTTTATGAAAATGAAAATGATTTTTTAATCTAGAAAACCTTAACATGCTTAATGCAATTTTTCTAAATTAATACAATATGCAAAGAACGAGATTTTGTAAAATATAAGATTTTATAAAAATATCATTTTGAAAATATGAAATCTAAAAAAACAAAAACTAAAATTTAACCTAACATATGTTTACTATACAGTAACATTATAATTAACTACTAACAATTAAAGACATGATAAAAATAAAGAAGTTAATACAAGTCTTAAAAATAACTGTACATATACTAAGTAAGATAAAAATAAATAAATAAAACAAGCTATAGATAATAATTAAAAACCACTATTATATACTTATAAGGCAAAGCACACAAAACCGATGAAAAGGAACGGATTGGATCCCCAATCTTGTTGCGCGCACAACTATGGAATTAGTCTAAGGAGTGGGTTTGAGCATGTTTTTAACAAATATATAATTGTTTTCCTAACTCGTACCACACAAACCCTATTTATAAGACTCGAAAACAAATCTTTTGAACCAAATCGAATTGAATCCAAAATGGATTTGAATCTTACAAATCTTGATTTTATTGGATTTAACATCATCATATCATATTTGCTTTTTTTTTTTTCAACAACCATTTAGTCATGATTCTATCTAATTAATCTTTTCGAATTTTTTCATTTTAGATTTTTTTTCCTTTTTTTCTGACAATTTTCTTTTTTTTTTTTATCATTTTTCAGTTTTTTTTATTATTTTCTAAATTACGACCCTAAAAACAAAAATTATAACTATTAAGGGCAAAAATCGAGTGTCTATAGCTACCCCTCTTTGTGGTGAAGTATGAATAAAATTTTGACACAAAAACAAAAGAGACATTGTTTCTGCTTCAAAATAACTCTATCCTAAAAAGCGCTACAACTAGCTATTACTAGTTATTTATCGTGGGACTAGTTCATTGAGGATTTTGACAAATAGAAGTGAGGGTAGCACCGCTGCATGCTAACAAGAACTCTAGATCGTACCCCCCTATAGGTGATTAACCAAGACAGTAGAAGCGCTTCTTGAACTAGCTAAGACCTAAAAATGAATTGAGAAAACTTGGTCATGCCCCAATGAGTTGACTAACCAAGATAGCCAAAACGTTTCTTGAGCTGGCTAAGAACTAAAAATGAGTTGAGAAAGCTTGGTCGTGCTCTAATGAGCTGACTAACCAAGGCAGTTAAAGCACTTCTTAAGCTGGCAAAGACCTAAAGATAAGAAAACTTAGACGTACTCTAATAAGTTAACTAACCAAAGCAGTCAAAGTGCTCCTTGAGCTAACTAATGCCCTAAAAGAATGAGAAAACTTGGTCATGCCCCAATAAGCTAACTAATCAAGACGGGCAAAGCGCTCCTTAAGCTAACTAAAGCCCTAAAAGATAATGAGAAAACTTGGTCGTGCCACAATGAGTTGACTAACCAAGGTGGGTAAAGTACTCATTGAACTAACTAAGGCCCTAAACTGGATGAGATGGGTAAGCACTCCTAGAGTTGCGTAAATGAGAAAAACTTGGTCGTATCGCTATGAGCTGACTAACCAAGGCGGGCTAAGGCCTTAAACTAGATGGGATGGGTAAGCGCTCTTAAAGGTGGCTATAACTCTAAAAATGAGAAAAATTTGGTCGTGCCCTTATGAGCTGATTAATCAAAATGGGCAAAGCGCTCCTTGAGCTGGCTAAGGCTCTAAAATGAATTGAGAAAGCTTGGTCATGCCCTAATGAACTAATTAACCAAAGTGGTCAAAGCACTCCTTGAGCTAGCTAAGACCTAAAAATAAGAAAACTTAGTCATACCCTAATGAGCCGACTAACTAAAGCGGTCAAAGTGCTCCTTAAGTTAGTTAAGACCCTAAACTAGATGAGATGGATAAGCACTCCTAGAGCTAGCTAAAACCCTAAAAGAATGAGAAAACTTAGTTGTGCCCTAATGAGCTAACTAACAAAGGCAGTAAAAACACTCCTTAAGCTGGTTAAGATCTAAAGATGAGAAAACTTAGTTGTACCCCAATAAGCTGACTAACCAAGGTGGTCAAAGTACTCCTTAAGCTGGCTAAGACCTAAAATAAATTGAGAAAACTTGGCCGTATCCTAATGAACTAACTAACCAACTAAGGTGGTCAAAGCGCTCTTTGAGCTAGCTAAGACCTAAAATAAATTAAGAAAACTTGGTCGTGCCCTAATGAGTTAACTAACTAAGGTGGTTAAAGCGCTCCTTGAGCTGGCTAAGACCTAAAATAAATTGAGAAAACTTAGTCATACCCGAATGAGCTGACTAACCAAGGCAGTCAAAGCGCTCTTTGAGCTAGCTAAGACCTAAAGATAAGAAAACTTCATCATGCCCTAATGAGCTAACTAATCAAGGCGGTCAAAGTGCTCCTTAAGTTAGTTAAGACCTAAAGATAAAAAAACTTGGTTGTGCCCTAATGAGTTGACTAACCAAGGTGATCAAAGCGCTCCTTGAGCTAACTAAGGCCCTAAAATGGATCGAGAAAACTTGGTTGTACCTTAATGAGCTGACTAACTAAGGCGAGTAAAGCGCTCCTAAAGCTGGCTAAGACCTAAAGATTTGAGAAAGCTTGGTTTGAGATAGTACTCCATGAGCTAGCTTAATCCTTAAAAGAGAACACAAGTCGAGGCAATGCTCTATAGATCGACTGGAAGTCTAAGAAACTATGGATTAGGATTGCGCTCTACAAGCTAGCTAGATCCTTAAGTGAGAATATGAATTGGGACTCCGCTTTAGGAGCTAGCTGAAAGCTTAAGAAACTTTGGATTAGGACCATGCTCTATGAGTTAGCTGAATCCTTAAATGAGAATATGAATCGGGATAACACTCCATGAGCTGGTTGAAGCACTAATGAATATGTAGATAGGGATAGCACTCTATGAGATGGCTGAAGTGTTGAGAAACCTTAGATCGAGACTATGCTCTATGAGCTGGCTTGATCCTTAAGAAAATGGATAAAGGGCAAGCATACTACAAAGTCACTAAAACTCTTTATGATAGTTGAAAAAAAAGAAGATCGATGGATATGACCAATTCAAAAAAGCTGTTGATTTTGAGAAATTGACAATGGATGACATTAGTGGAAATTGTTTATGACATGAACTAAAAATTTGGCTATTAGGGCCGACATGGATGGAAAAAACTTGTAACAAACCTTCACTTTCTCTCCATCTTTTCCTTTCTTTTATCTCTCATCATTTTCTTGAAAATCTGCTAACGGATGCAAATCCTTTTAAAAAGCAAACGCTATAACCATGTAGGTTATCTCATATACACCCTAGTTTATAACCCTAACAGTAAGGTTCTTCGATAAGCCTTAAACATTCATTTCATAAAGCACGATTAGTCTAGTCAAAGAGGACTTCCTTATGCACTCTTGATCTAGATTTCACTCTTGACTATTATATCAAAAATTATAATTCAGTTTGCAAGTGATAGGCTCTAATCAATCTGTTAGGTCTTTGTAGGTTCAACATTATGAATTGGGCTTTTGGTCAAACGATTTCAAAAGGGATTAATAAGAGGGCTTATTTTGAAAGAAATACTTTGATTCAACCCGAGTGTCTAAGTCAAGAACCTTTAGAAAAAACTAGATGTGTGCTTACCCCAATTTCAAAAATAATTTTTATTTTAGATAAATTATTCTTCAAGATTAGAAAAGCTTTGAATAGGGAAGTATTGTGGGTGAGGAGGTCTTGTGTTTGAGATTCAGGTTATAGAAAAGTTTTGTATTCGTGATTTGGAGTGTGATTCTAAAATGGACATGGGGTTTTTGGTTTGTGGTTGAGAATGTGATTCTGAACCGTATGTCTTTAGAGCAACTTAGGCCTCTAGGCCTTCTTTAGTTGAGGCTCTTCTCAAACCCAATGTTTGGGCATTTCTTTATTTTTCTTTCTTTTGGGTTTTTTCCTTTTTCTTCTTTTTTTTTCTTTTTTCTTTTTATTTCTTTCTTTTCTCTTCCCAAAACTAACTATCTCTTTTGTTAAGTTTTTGTCTCTAAATTAATCAAGGCCTTAAATTAATAGGTTCAGAATATATGGGTTTAGGTAAGGTATGTATGGTCTTTGAGGTATTTGGAAAAGTGTTGGCTTTTTTTCAAAAGGAACAATTTATCGAAAACAAAAATTATCATTAAATTATTATTATTAAGGCAAGCACAAATCAACTTTATCCTTCCCTCCTAATCAATGACCCAAACATCCAAATTGCCCCATTGTGGGGTGGTTCTTGGTAGGGCTTACCTTTGAAAGGGACTATAAATCGATTCAATAGGATTAACAAAGGATAATTGTGTTTGAGATTTGAAAATGAATGCCTAACTTCATTTCGATCTGCGTATCAAATTCAAAATGAACCTCCTTTAAGGAACAAGTCCAAAATATTCTCACCATGATATCTCTCATCTCTCAAAGTGTTTAAGGGTTAGTGTATGAGATATAGCTTACCTATTTTCACTCTAAACTTTTTTGAAAGTGAGTTACTAATTTTCTATGTAAGGATTGATTGACGCTAAAGTAGGGGCTGACTTTCACTCGATTTGAGTTCAAAAATAAAATTCCAAAGACCAAATGCCCCATAACTTTCATGCTCTCACTTAAATTGCCTCGGATTTATAGGACTAAAAGCTCTTGGGCCTTCATGTGTGGTTTCGAGTCCAATTCCTTAAAGTTCAAATGGGCTGGCATTGACAACTTTTGAAGTGGAAGGGTCTAATGAATTGCCCTTTTTTGTTTGTACGAAGATCAAGCTCGAGATAGTATTTCATGGTCTCATATTTTCACTCAGTTCATGGTTGGACTTGATAGCTCAAGGGGCTTAGAGTTGGTTCAACTATCTTGATAGGCTAAGAATTTGTGTTTGGTTAGTTGGTTACTTTCTCAGGCTAAGTAGATGTGTTTAGGTTAGCTACTTTAATGGGCCAAATAATTATGTTTGTCTTAAGCCCCATGAGGATTTGTAACTCTTAGCAACTTTTTTTTTTTTCTTTTTGAGAGAGGAGAGGAAAAGTTAGGGCTTCAATGTTATAGAAACCGAGTGATGGAATTTTAAATGGAGGATTGCTTTTTTAGAATTCTATGTATAAGCCTATGGAATTTATATAGAACGACATAACTGAGGGTCTATTTTCAAATGAGGAATTCTAAAGGATGAAAAATAAAAGAATAAATAAAGAAAATACCTAAATCCTACTTATTTCAAATGAGAAAAGCTATTTACAATTTTTTAATCTATAAAAAAGAATGAACATTTCTAGCTGGTAAAAACTAGGCATAATGATAATTGCCTAAAATTATTTTACAGGTTTGATTCCTTTTGTTTTGTTTTTTTTTTTTTTCCTTTTTTATGTTTTCTATTTACTCTATGAGGGTTGGCCTCAACTGATATGGGCCCAAACAAAAAACAATAAATTCGAGCTCAAATAGATGTACTAAGGCCCGTACTAAAGTAATATTTATAGGGCTCTTCTGTAAGGAGAAAATGGGCCCAATCTTGTTCTTAATAAATTTTTATTTATTTGGATTGAAAAGTTGGAACCACCTCTAAAGTAATCTTTGAGGCCAATGAGATGGGTAGACACGGATCTATTCGAAAGCCCCTTAACTTGATCTATCTATGTCTATGTAAAAAAAAAATTGAAATTACAATCACAGTCTATTCTAAACTTTACATAAATTATTTATAAGGAAATATTATAACTACAACTTCACAATTGCCATTGTTTCTTTAGGTCTACCACATTATGGGTTCTTATGGTTTTTGAAAAAAGTTTTCATATAATGTACTAAAGGTCAAGTTCTAAAGATCCTCAAGTTCTGCAACTACCACATTTTTAAAGCCAACAATTCTGTGGTCACATTTGAACTAGAGTGTGGTAATTTGATCTGCCCCGAAAGGTAGTTGCCTTACAACATCTAAAGCTTACACAATGACCCCTCTCGTAAGGTCTTAAGATGGCTTAATTCTGACCGTATCCACCATGCATTTATGATGTAGAAAATAAAATAAAATAAAACAAAACATACCCTTAAAACTACCCCCCTAAATTAACTATAACAATAAAAAAAAATGTTAGAAAACAAAGAAATAAGATAACAAACCTAAGTGCTCTTATTTTTATTTTTATTTTGTCTTTTTGTTTTTGAAAAATAATCCTATTTTCAATAAATTCTAGTGGCCCTCTAGGCGTTCCTTAGTAGAGTCGCCAAACTGTCGAGCCTGAAATTCAATTTTTCTCTTTTAGTTTGATTTTCCATTTTCTAATTAATACTAAACCCTAACCCATTTAATATTAATCATCGATTAAATAAATTGGAAAATTCTTATTTTTATTAAAAAATTTTGAAGTCGCTACTTGACCAAAGTCAAGAAAAAAAAAAAAGAAATCGTAATCAATTGAGTGAATTGACTACGATTTAACTACTGATATTCGATTTCAATTTAATACAAACCAAAGGAATCTGAATCCGAGAGCTAATCTATTATACCCTAACGGATACTGCTATATATTTTCTGAAATTAGGTTTATTCTTCTAAATTGTCCTTTTTTTTATATATTTTTAAGAAAAAATAAAAACCAAAAGAAAATATAAAAAATATCTAAGTTTCTACAGATTTTAATGTCGTCCCAAAAGTACTTACGTACCCACTAATTGGGATTAAACTATCGTACTTCTTTCCGAAAACTTTAGTGTGTTGATTCTTTTTATAAAAAAAAAAAAATAATTGGTTGGATTTACGTTTTTATTAACCGTTTTATTTTTATTAAGAAAAATCCCTAGAAGCCTAATTTTTATTCCTAATTTGAAAAAAAAAAACTTAAAAACCTACTTTTTGAAAAGTCCCAAATTACGATCTTTATTTTAAAAAAAAAAACAACTAAGTGATAAATTTTTTTATTTTCGCGAAAAACCCTTAAGACCTTTTTTATTAAATATGCGATTTTTATTAAATATGCAACGTTCTACATGATGAATCTTTTGTATAAAAAAATATGCTTAAAACATAAAAAAGAAAAAATTCCTAACTATACAAAAGATATCTAAACCATAGAAAAAAAACCTAACTATAAAATATGCTTAAATCATAGAAGGATGCCTAACTATATGAAAGATATCTAAATCATAGAAAAGATATGTGAACCATAGAAAAGAAGCTTAAACTATGAAAAATATGTCTGGTTGTAGAAAAGAAGTCAATTAAAGATTTTTTTTTTTATTTTATGAAAATCAAAATGATTTTTTTATCTAAAAAACCCTAACATACCTAATGCAATTTTTCTAAATTAATACAATATGTAAAGAACGAGATTTTATAAAAATGTTATTTTGAAAATATGAAATAAAAAAAAAAACTAAAATTTAACCTAACACATGTTCACTATACAGTAACATTATAACTAATTACTAACAATTAAAGATATGATAAAAATAAAAAAGTTAGTATAAGTCTTAAAAATAACTGTATATATACTAAATAAGATAAAAATAAATAAATAAAACAAATTATAAACAATAATTAAAAACCATTATTATATACCTATAAGGTAAAGCATATAAAGCCGATGAAAAGGAACGGATTGGATCCTCAATCTTGTCGCGTGCACAACTGTGAAATTGGTCCAAGGAGTAAGTTTGAGCATGTTTTTAATAAATGTGTAATTGTTTTCCTGACTCACGCCACGCAACCCCTATTTATAAGATTCGAAATCGAATCGAAATTGATAAAGATCTAAAATAGATTCGAATCTTACAAATCTTAATTTTATTAGATTTAACGTTATCGTATCATATTTGCTTTTTTTTTACAACTATTTACTCATGATTCTATCTAATTAATCTTTTCGAATTTTTTATTTTTTAGTTTTTTTTTTCTAACAATTTTCCATATTTTTGTCTTTTTATCATTTTTCAATTTTTTATTATTTTCTAAATTACAACACTAAAAACAAAAATTATAACTATTAGGAACAAAAATCGTGTATCTACACCGAGTTTGCTCGTTCTTCCTCCCATGTCTCTTCCTAACAACATCCCTCTACATATCCTCATCTCAAGACATTTCCTAGATCGATGGGCACACTTATTGTATGTGATCGGCTAGTTACAATAATCTCACCACATAGTCATTATATGTAAAACCTGTTTGCCCAATCAAATAACACAGTAGAATTGGATGGGAAATAAAACAATGAATTTTCTCTTGTTGAAGGGACACATTCTGCACCAAAAACCATTAATCATGAAGCTCGACCTTTTACAATTCCTACGTCAGTTAAATAAATGGAAAAACAAAACAGACAACATATGAACTAGGTTGTCATAAAAAAATTTCAGGTGTGTCCTCTATGGGGATTAAAAGGAAGAGTTTGGTTCCACCCGATGAATTACTTTTTTTTTTTTTTTTTCGTTTTTACCCTAGACTTTTGGTTAATGGAACATGAGTCAAAAGGGTTATTTAAGTGTCATCTATCTTTAAGTAGTCCAAGAATAAGTTCTATTATGTATTACAACATTGTTGATGTTACGAGAGATCAAAATAACAAAAGGTTTTGCTTATAATGATGGAAACATTGTTGAGAAAACTATAGGAGATCCCAAATGAAATGTGAAAACAAAGCATTTCCTTTTAGATAAGAAGAAAAGCATACATTTTAAAGTGCATTTTATTATCTTGTATATAGCCAAAAAAATCTACATAACAGTCCTTGCTTATCATTTCATATATCATCTTAAACAAAAATTTTAAGTTTTCCTTCTTAATTCTCTCCAAATTGTAAATAATGAATTTTTGTTGAACCTATGAAAAAATTTTTAGAAAACATTCTTTCCTTCTCCTTTTTTCTCTTTCTTTCCCTCAATCAAAATATACTAATAAAACTCACTTGGAATTAACCTCATCGAGTAAGGTAAAAATATCTTATATAATAGGGTTATTTACTTGCCCTAGTAATTTTTTTAGAGAATATTGTTTAAGAGAACTATAATTATAGAGAATAAAAAATTAATTATAAACAAACAATGTTGAAGTAATAAGCCTATGAGGAGCTTTGCCGCTGGTTCAGGCAATAACATAAGTTGTTTAAGCGAACCTAGTTTAATATTCACGAGAAAGAGGATGAAATCTACTCATTTATGAATATACTTTAAATAAATATGAATACACTATTTTGACCACGTATATATTTTGATATAACACACAGATTTTGATATGCGTTCCTAGTATGGAATGTGTACAACTGGTACAATGTGTAAAATCTAATATCAATAACTTTAATCAAACTCTACATTTTGTATTATAATATGTATGTATATATCAACAATTTCCATTGGTATATTAGTAATTTTATCAAAAGGAGAAAAGTTTTGTAATTATCATCTAGAGGGAATCATTTCCATAGGTCTTACTAAATTTTTATCCACTCTAAAGTGGAGAGAAAGAGAAGGAAAAAAAAAAAAGAAAGAAGAAGTTTGTCATTACTAATTCACTCCTTCTTTTTACTTGCTTTTTCTTCTTATTAGTATCTTTATGGGTATATCAATAATTTTAACTTTCATTCTATTTTGTCTTTAATAATTATTAAAATTCCATCCATTTTCCTTTTCTCCATATCTTAAACACATTAGAAGTAATCAATTAGCTTTATGATTCTTTCCCTTCCCAAATTCTTTCTCATAAATAATAATTAATGACATGACTGAAGATTCCCTATGCCAATTCCTCTTTTTTATCAAATTAGTATTAGAGATAATAATCAAATATCATAATTAATTAATCAATTAATTAACTTTATAATCATAATGCCATATATTCATTAAACATGTTATGTTAATCAAGTTTTTTAATTTTATTGTTTTTTTGGAACAAAATGCAAATTAACCTTTTAAATTATTGATTAGGTACAAATAAACACTATAAACTTTGAAAATATTACTTCATATCTCCATTACTTCCGTGAACGTATATATATATATATCCACTCCAATTATTTTCTTTTCCTTTTTTCGACTAAGGTGTGCTTGTACAATCAAGAAATTGCTGTAGGCCGTATAGAGCAAATTTAACTTTGTTTTCGATTGATTTTACATTTTTTTTCTGTAACCCAGCATGTCTCGTAGTAGTTATATATTTCTTTATAGGGGAAATTTTACGGTTTCATTCACTATTTTGATAAGATCGGTCATATCTTTTATCTTACCATTCATTTATATATTTTAAAATCTAAATCATTGAATTTAAAATTTATTTAATGATTTAAATTTAAAGAAATATAAATTAAAAGTGAGATAGATGAATATACCGGTCTTATGAAAGATAAAAATGAAATTGTAGAAAAATCCTCTTTATAGATGTGCTACACGTGGAGATTTAGAAAAAGGTTGTACATAAAGTAATATCAACTTGGGTGCTCTTTTATAAATTTTAAGAAAAATTATAATAAAAACCCTAACTTTTCACCTTTTTATGAATCAATTCTTAACATTTTATTTAGTTTATTTTAATTTTTAACGTTTTAATAAATTTACAAAAAAGTTTCTTTGTTAATTTTTTTTGTTATGTGCACAAATTGAAGACTAAAATGAACTAAATGAAAAAATTAAGGACTAATTAGTATATATAAGCAAACGTTATGGATTTTTTTATATTTATATAGACCAATTATATATAAACACGTGTTTGTAGTAATAAAAATTTTAATAGAATTTAACAAAAAGTTTTATTTAATACAACTTAAAAAGATTAAAGATTAAAATAGATTAAATAAAAAATTAAAACCTAATTTATAAAAACTTTTGAATTTTAACATTCACATGGCCATCCATTCATCGATGGTCGACGTCGAATACAAAAGGAGAAAAGGAGGATTGTGAGGGTGAAAAGAAAAGACGACCACGGAACATAAAACATTGGAGCCACCATAAACTTCAAAAAATAAAAAAGAAAAAAAGGTAATATTCACCGGCGCATGATTGAATCTTATCGGGTCGGAGAAACAGACAGACCGAAAGATACCGCTGAACGTAACGCCTAAGGAATCGGTCGCTGTCTACATCTTCTCTATTGCTCAGTCGAAGGAAATTTTCAACGCGTTGTCCTTGTCCATCTCCGAATTAACTGATGAGTCCACAAAGATAAAAAAAGTGTTCGACACTAATGGCACATTCATATAAAATGCTAATGGTGCGTTCACTGGAGGGGGCGGTGAAGGAGTACCGGAAATCATTCTTTCCTTATTTCTTATTAACTCTTTATTATATTATTTATTTCGTTGTATAATAATTACCATGGAATTGTAATTATGAGAAGAAGGAATTATGACTCCTTATACGAGGGCCATGAATTAGGATTCCAAAAGAAAACTACTCCCTATCGCCCATTCCTTCTCTTAACCTAGCACCACCACACAACATTGTAGCACAACCACCACCACCGTTAGATTCTGGCAATCTCCACCACCACTACAACAACCAATGGCGACCACAACGCCTCTTCTCTTTATCTCGCTCTCTCTCTAATTTCCCTTTCTTTTATTTTCTCCAACTTCTCTGCAAATAAGCTTTCTCTCTCTATCCTCGCTTTCTCTCTACAACTTCTTGGTTACACATGCATGCCTACCACACAACCGCACAAGCTCCAACCACCATACAACCACTCACAACTACTTCATCTTCAGTTGTAATCGATGATGTCGTCATCACCACTACAAAACCTTACTTCGCTTCCTTCTCTTTAAAAATCATATCAGAAATCACTTTCTACCACTACAAAACCTACTCTTCAAATATAATCGACAATGTCTACATGCATTTCCTTCTTTGATTTTATTACTTGCTGCATTTGTTGATTTGATTTAACGTTAACGCTGTCGAGGATATAGTTTTGGGTTTAAAATTTGAGTTAGATCACAAGAAAAGTTTCAAAATCTGGCGTTGCAATATTAACAATTACTTTTTTATAATACAACTAGAATTGAATTCAGTAATTGAAAAAAAAAAAAAAAAAAAAACAGACGAGAGAAGAAAGAGAAGGGGATATTTTAGTCATGTAAATTTTATTACATGCCTATTCCTTCTTTTTTTTTTTTTTTCTTAGCATCAAAGTAAACAAAATAATATGTGTTACGACTTTATTCTATTTTTATGGAATTAAAATTTCATTTCCCATTTTATTCAATTCGATAAAGTAAATGCTTCGTAAAGGATTTTCTATACCCCATCCTTATTTTTCAAACAACCAATCCAGTCCCTCATTATAATTTTGATTTTATATTCATTCAATCTAAATTGGTAAAAGTTTTCAAATATTTGGATCTAACGGATTTAAACTGAAAGTGAATAACAGTCCTGCTAAAATGAGAGATAGTATCGTAAAAGCTCTCGCGTGCAAACTAATCTCATTACCACTCCCTTCACCCTTTTTTTTGGGACTGAAAATTTCATGTCTGAAAATTTAGATGTTTTTTCCGCCTATATTTTAATTTTAAAAAGAAAATGACGAGTTTAAAAATATGCAACAAATTTACAATTTTAACGACTTAAATTTTCATGTTAAATGACCATCTTTTATTTTTTCTAACTGCACATTTTAGAGGATCACACGTAGTACATCTTGATGAAAGAAATCTCGACCACAGCCGAAATGAGTCGTTCATAAAGCCTAGAGATGGCCTTCCCACCCCCCCATCTCATTTCGTGCATCTGTAGAGGTGCAAGATGGGCCAAATTAGCACGAGTAGACCGAATACACACAGCATGGAAGGAATGATACAACGCACGTGTTGTCAAAATCATGACTACTATTTATTTGTTATCTCTCCGTGTAAAATCAATAAAATTCATTTATCAAAAGTTTATCCTAAAATAATATATAATTTTATATATGTTTTAACTGAAAAAAAAAAAAAGTCATAAAATCATGAACTCTAATCAACTAACAATTTTAATAACTATGACACACGGCCAGTGCACCAGCACCGCACGACTTAGCCCACAACTATCACTTCCAATTCCAATTGCATGTTACTTGGTATTATTATTCTTGAATTCTCACTCGGGACAAAGGTATGTATATCTTCAGCGCACATCTAAACAAATCTGGAAGCCCAGAACTGAGCGGCCATGAAATAAGAACAAACAAACCAAAATCTATGCACAATAATAACAAATGTAAAACCCCACTACAGGTTTTTTTTTTTTACATATATATTCTATATACTGTGTTCCTCATAATGTAGGATGATATGCAAGATTTACATTTGTTTCCACCCCCTGCACAACTCTCCTTACTCTCCATTCGTGGCAAAAGTCCAAGGCAAGTCGAATTGCGGTTCCAAGACCAAGCACAATGACAACACCTGCAATGCAATGCAATGCAGCAACCCTCAAAGGTCAGAAAATTTTATTCAGGAAAAATTCGAGTAAGATATACCAAATGATGAGAACATAAGGTAATGTACCAATGATGATGTTAACAGGGAGTGCAGAAACACCTAGCGTTATGGATATCAGAACATCCAACAAAAGTCCTCCTATGAGAATCGAGAATGCCACCCAGAGGGGACTAACACAGCTCTGTTCAGTAAAGAATCAAAGAGATAGCCTGATATCAATTTTATATCTATAATGTTACCCCCAACCCAAGTAAATTCCTACTAAAATCAGTAGAATAATTACACTCTGACGTTCTTGAACGACAGCGGCACCTCCAAATGCCGGATCAAGCCTCCACACCCAGTAATTTGCCTGCTCAAGAAAGATACATGCAATCATATCTATGAGAAACTCTACACAGGTAAGAGCAGGAGTATCAAAAAGCATGGAACTTCAAAAAGCTCTAATCAGCCCAGTTAGACCACATTACTTTTGTGCACACTTCTGCTAAAATAGAAAAGAAATTTCTGAAATCACACGGACATCTGCCCACAGAACAGATGGCAGTGCATTTCCTGAGATGATCTCTCACAATTACAAATTTTGTATACACCTGTTCAAAGCACTGCTTGCCTTGTCAAAAACCTGTGGCTGAAAGTATATGGGGCACTTTTTCAAAACCTCAAGGAAAGGGAAAAATAAATAAATAAAGAAAAAGGAACAGCTGAAGATATAGACCAATCACTAACATCTACTGGAAGACACAAATGTACCCAATAGAAAAAAAAAAAGAAAGAAAGAAAATTAAAATTCGACATCTACTTATGAAGGAGCAGAAAAAAAAAAAAAATCTGTAAATAATGTCTCAAGTGATTTATTACTAGCAGCACATTGAATAAGTATCAAGTACTCACACTTTGATGGCATTCAGGAACTGACACGTTTCCAGCTGCTTGTCTGCAGAGTAAGGCCAAATAATGTTGTTATTTGAGAAGCAAGCAAAGTATGGCCATGAGTTCCTGAAAACTTACTGGCATATTTCGCATTTGTTTGATCCCTTTGTACGAAACCAAGCATCTATACACGACCGATGAGCTTTCCCAAGCCCCCCTCGACAATTACATCCAAGATCTATGAGAAGTTCTTCCTTCTCTTCCTGACAAACCCTGCATAATATTGGAAATTAGGTAGTCATCATCTCATAAATCTATTGATTACATCTGGCATGTATATAGATTAAATCTACCTTCCAAACAAAATAGTATACTAAACTACCTCAAATCTACAATCAAATGTTGCTTACATGAAAGACAAAATGGACAAGAATTTCTTGTTCAACTTAATATATGCATGCGACAGCAAGAATACAAGTAAATATCACTCACAATTTGCATTTGATAGAAGCATTGTAACTCGAATAAGCTTGTTGTAAGAACGGAGAAAGGAGTTCAAAAGAGGGAAAAATATTCATACTCATAAATAAAATGAGGTAAAGATTCCATGACTAAGAGAAGATGAAGTTTGCATTGGGGGAAGTTTGAGAAATGAAACACCTCCAGACAGGCTGCACTACAATCCAACAGATTGAATTAGTGTCTGGATAAACACATTGATGGATTTGATTCAAGGTGTAATCAAATCGAGTTGAGACGTCATAGCATTGAGACTGAGCTCAATTCGACTTGATAATTAAAAACTCAAACACAACTGAGCTAGGATATTTCAGCTCAACCTCAACCCACGACCGAGGAGGAGCCCAACATGGCAAAGCTTGAGGCTGGTTTAGGCTCGTTTATCTTTAAATAAAGTTTCACATTCCCGGTAATCAAGCCCATACTAAAGCTTAAACTCAAACCAAACCCAATTAAGCTGGACATACATTTCAACTATTACTTAAACTCGGATTAGATCATATCCAACAATTCAAAACTCGAGCTTGACTTGACAACAGTCAATTTGAACTTGAACAGAACAATATTGAGGTTTGTGAACCAACTGCACTCATTTGCACCCTTAGAGTTGATTGATCCTTTAATATACACGATATTATAAAGCATGAGAATGGCATATCACCATCAGTGACAATCAAGTACAAGTTCTATACAATGTAAGTCTATGCAAGCAATCATAAAACAGCTTCAACGATGATATCATATGATATACAGCAAAGAAGCAAAACTACCTGCATTGTTCACAAGAACTCCCACTCCGAGACAAGCAACCTTTCTTCGGAGATGCTACAACCGTTACTCCTTCAGTATCCCCTTCCACCACCACCCCTTCAGTATCTTTTCCATCAACTTCACTCGGTAAAGAAGCACCAGTGTCTGATACAACAACAGTCAAGGGCGGTGATTCATTCTGGACACCTCCTGAGTCCTCAACCAACGGCATCAAACTACCCTCCCTTACCACCGCCTCAGCAGGACTCCCCTGCTTCTCAATATCATTCTCATTACTGTCTTCCCCACCTCTTCTTTTGCCGACATCAGCAAGCATTGCAATGAATTATGCTAAACTTTTCCAATCCCACAAAAAAGAAAACCTAAGATTAAAACCCCAGTTTATTACCAGGAAATGAAATCCAAATTCAATCAAACCCTAAATTTCAATACCCTGCAGCAAGTTTCTTCATCACCATTAAGCCTCAAAAAATTCTATTCACAATTATTTGTCAAAAACCAGTTCAATTTTCAACTAAACAATTATCATAAACCCCCTAAAAATATGAAATAAAAAAAAAAAAAACCGATAAAGATGGAAACTTTAGCGAAAATGAAATAAACCCATCAAAACATTACGTACCTGCGAGATGCGAATTGCATTCAAGCTGCAATTTGTGTTTCCTTTAAAGAGAAAATTAAACGACAAGGTCGGGATGAGAATAAAAAAAGGGAAGAACATTTAAAATTGGCAATTCGATTAACTGAAATTAATTTGTTGATGTGGAAATTAAATGCGTTGGACTATCAATTTTTTGGGGCTGACGACAGATGAAAATTCTTTTCTTTTTCAATTTTTTTTCCGCTGAGAGTTAGGTGAAAATAAAATGAAATACTAATTTGGCGTGCATTAAAAGACGTGACGTTAATGGAATCAATGATTTGGTTAAAACTAAAAGGTGAAAGGGTTTTATTTGGCTGATTAAGAACAGAACAAACTGGCTGTTTCTGCATCACATTCCTTTGTTAATTAGGGTTTGTTAGTTTCGGTACAAGAACGAAAATTAGGGTTTGTTGGGGCTTTTATGTGGTTTTCTTTTTTTGCTGTTAGCATTGCGAAATTCCGCTCCTTTGCTGGTTAATCAATTTGCCCCTTGTTCCTTAATCCTTACTGTTTGTGTGACATAGACTTTGTTCGTTTTTTTCTAAATTTAGGATAAGGTTGTTTTAGGTGTTACGGTTAAGTTCGCATGTGCAATTTATCCCCACATTCATTTTGGATAAAATTATATATATGGGGACACCTAAGCATATTACAAAAAGACAAGGAATAAAAGATTTCCGGAATTCCTTCCTTTTTCTTTTTTCTTTTTCTCTTTTTATTGCTAATTTATGTTTCTTTTTAATTGAAATATGTAATCTTATAATCCAATCAATCAAATCCTTATCCAATTTGAGTTAAACTCTATTTTTTTTTTTTTAGTAATTGATACTCTATTAAATGGATAACACATAGAAATAGTGGAACTGAATGTTTTGTAAACCCTTAAAAACATTAACATATTGCAAAAAAATATTTAGAGATACAATAGAGATAAGTTAAAATTATTACTAAAGACTTAAGAGATAAGATCAAGATTAGTCGGTACACCTAAAAATGGGTGAAACACTTATTTACCAACATTTAAAAAAAAATTACACAATTATGAATTATATGAAAAAAGTTATAAAAATACTAATTCTATATCGTATTTTTAAAATGCAACATCTATAACAATATGAATCTCATATTTAAGAAATGTGATAATAGTAAAGTATTTGTGAGAATCATATTAGTGCGACTAAGTCTAATAGCCAATGTAAAGTGTTTAGGAAAGTAACCAAATTAAGCTAAAAGCTTATGAGAGGCTTCATAAGGGGCTTCATGAGATTAGTTAAAGAGTTGTCGTAAGCTTGAAATTAAAATATATAATAAAATATTAAAAATATAGCTAAAATTGTTTAGATTTACTATATTATTATTATCGATAACATGCGAAATAGGTCTTGAAAATTAATAAACACTTAGAGATAAATTATGAGAGTAATATAATTAATATTGTATACAAAATGATATATAAAAGACATGTATATATATTGGGTGCAATTATTATATAAATATGTGTACCCATAATTAGTATAAATACTCGAAAACATATAAATATTACCAAATAAATTAAGAAAAAGATAAAAAAAAATATTTAAAACTCTACAAGACATATGATATCATGTAGCAAGGTGTAACAAAGCTGGAAGAATTTGTTGGAATTAAGAAAAAATGCTATGGACATCTAATCAATTAAGAAAAAGGGAAAAAACTAACAGATATCTACATAATAAATTCTCCACCGATAAGAGGGGCTCCTGTAAATTCCATAGCTCACTTTTGGAAATAAGTTCAAACACTCTAAGTACAGTGAAAAATACTGGAGAGCTCAAGAATTGTTGAATTTTACAAAAATTAATAAAGAATAGAGTAATTTTAAGTGAAATCTGAGTTGCTAGGGAAAATCACCACCTAGGGATAAGCCAAACCACCTGGAGATGAAAGAGGTGGCGTTAACTTAAGAAGACAAACCTTTACCCTTAGATGGCGGCCAAAGCTTGGACTTTCGATGAGTTGCCGATCTCTTCAATTTTATCAAAATTTTGGAAAAAATAGCAAACGAATTCTAAAAATTTTGAAATTTGGTTTCACTACATATTTTTGCATAAGGATTTCAAATCTTCAATCAGATTTTTAAAATTTTGAAAGACCAATCCATATGGTTTCGACTTAAAATTTTGTAGTTAATCTTCTAAGATGTTAAACTTTGATACTATGTGATTAGATTTTCAAAGTTTAATAGTCGGATTTTGGAGAAAATTTGTTTTTTCTAGAAGATAATGTGCTGGAAGTGGGTTTTCCTAAAAAGAGTTAAGTTAGGTTTTTGGAAAAACAGCTTCAATCTATATTGGCTAACATGCAGTAACTATAAGCGGGTGTATAGGAGTTTTAAGATATTGATTTTCAATTTTAGGTGTGTACTTGGTGGTTTAGGAGTTTAAGTGCAAGAGATCCAATGAGTTGTATTAAATGAAGGCGTAAGAGAAAAATGTATATATAATGATAGTATTAAATTGTTGTTTTCTGCATTTGCAGGTTTATTAAGACTTTAGAACTTAAGATAAGTTGAATTTTATATGAAGTAGTTGGATACACTAATAGCAGTAAGGTCAAAAACTGTATCAAAAAGTAAGTTGGAATATATTTGGCGTAAATATATTAAATACACTAAGAAAATGGAATTTGTACCCTAGAGTGATTTATATTTAGACTTTATCATATTTCTTGAGATAAGTTGTAAGTTAGAAACTTCATAAATAAGAATTTAACTTTGGACTAAGGGTTATAAACTGGGTCAAAATATTGTTTAGTGTTGGATATCTTTAACTACACTCGAAGTTTGATAGTAGATTAACCAGTGATCTAAATATGAATTCTATACATATATCAGAGTTAGAACATGAGTAAGAAGCTACTCGAACAATAGTTATACCAAAAGATTGGGTTAGAACCCAAATTAAAAACTTAGTTAGAAAGTAGTTTGACGGAAGATACAAAACATAGGAGTAGTTAGGAATTGAAGACAGTTGGTATTGAATATTGGACCATTGGGAGTCGAAGGGTAGATCAAAAAGTCACTTGTCTATTACTTTTAAGAATTTATTAAAGTTAAAGCATGGATAAAAAAATACTGAGCAACAATTTATACCAAGTCAGAACCTTAGTTAGAATGTATTTTATTTAACTAAAATCTAATAAACACCTTAGAAAAACTTACCTAACACAATAGAAAATGTATATAAATGTCCATGTTGAACACATATGTTATATATTGAACATAAACTAAAGATGTTATGTTAAATTTTAGGAATAATAAAAAAATACAAGATGAGAACAGCATATGAGAGAATGAGTATTAGTATCCAAGTAAGTGAGATCAATGTTTCATCGCACTTTAAAGTATCGTTTAAGAATACTTAGAGACCTTAGTATGTGTCTTATTTGTAGTTATAAGTTAGTTGTTTATGTACATGTAGTTTGTGGTTATAAGTGAGATCAGTGTTGATTGTTTCATGATATTACATGCTTTGGACTATTTGAGTTTGCTTGATTACCCCAAAAGTAATTTAACACAAACTCAACTTAATTATTAACCGAACTTGCATGGCAACTTACTAGGAGTAATGACTGGAAAGTATGGGCTAGACATGGACGCCTTCGTTAAAGATAGCAGAAATGGTCCTTTTCTCACCCTAAATTGAACTAATTGACAGGAGAGAGGGTCGCGACTAGGTTAGGGTCAATGGTTCAAAGGTAGTTTCGGGAAGAGCATGTTCTTTATTGCATAAGTCCCGATTTGGTGACCAAATTCACAAGTATGCGGCGTTAAACTCCTTAAAACCCAGATTAGAGTAAGTGCAATTTCTTTGATTGTACGATGACTGATCAACGTTATGCGATGGTATTTACTTAATCATACATTGCATTTAACTAAACTTACTTAATAATCTTGATTGCTTTGTATCAGATATATGCCACTGTCTTCATCTCACTTACTAAGTAAGTCGTCACCCATTTCCCTAGAGTTGTTTTCCAAATTTCTCTAGTAAACTCACTAGAAGGCTAGAGAATAGGGTTGGGAAGTGACATTCAAGATTTACCTAAGACCCACAATCAGCTATTCGAAGTTTGACTCATAAAATTTAGAGCGATTGGTTAAAGGATTCGATCGAGCCTAAATTATTAAATAAAGTTAGAAATATTAGTAAAAGCGATCTCGTAAATTCGAATTTAAGAAAATAAGTAATAAAATAAAAGAATATAAAATTTTCAAATTTTAAGTATATTACTCGTTATTTATCGAAAATGTGTAAAATACATTCTAATAACTAATAAACTACTAAAGATAAATTATATATATATTAAAAATCATAGATTGACCTAAATAATATTTAGGAATATTTATTTGTATTATATATGAATTTACATATAGGTAGAAATATGCGTAATTACTTAAAATACGTAAAATGTGCTAAAATAATGCTAAATAATTAAAGAAAATTCATAATTAATTAAGAAAAAATAAGGAATGATTCGGATTTGGATTGTGGTAGCCGGGGAAAAGAGAAAAAAATTCAATTAATTAAATTAGAATAACACAAAAGGTAAATTGAAAGATTTATTAAATGAGCTTGTAGCTATATTTGATGGTGGACCTGAATCCAGATACATTTATATATATGGGTTCAACTAAGTCTAACTTATTTATTAATTATGTAAGTTTTTCTTAAACCCTTTCATAATCGCTTCATGTCATATCTGAGTTGGGATGTCGAGTGACATTGCTAGTCCAATATATTTTTTTAAGTTCCAATTTATTTTCTACTTTGTTATTTCTTAACGATTATAGTTACTCCAATTCTTTTCTTCCTATAATTCGATAGATTATACAAGACGGCAACTTTTCCTGCAATGATTTTGATACATACATTATAACTTAAATATATTTGATGCATGCATTGCAGGTACTTGAAACATTAGTATGCATGACATCATTTTAAACCTACAGACCCCAATGGAGTTCCTGTATTAACAAATTAATATTTTAAAAATGTGTTTTTCATTTGAAGACCTTTTTACTTTATTCATGGGTTCTTAAAATTTATACGAGAGAATTACATATAAGGGGATCAATATTTGAGATTAAGTTTAAATAAATGAACAAGCTTTCAAGTAATCTAATAGAAGATTAAACTTTTATGTGGTTAAAATAAAATATCAATGTTATAATAAGCGATTGATTAATAATTAAAAATTGAAATAAAACTAACGTTTTAATACTCTATTTAAATCACTTACTACAATGTTGATTCTCTGTTTTAAGTACTCGAAAATTCAATTATCGATTTGAATCACTTAATACAATATTGATAATCTATTTTAATCACTTGAAGATTTGACATTTTATTTGAAGTTATCTCCATACCATTGATCCTCTCATGTGCAATTCTCTCTCTTTTTATATTATTTATAGACCCACATTAAAAGGGAAAGAACTTAACTGTGCAAAAGTAACAAAAAAGGAAGAAATAAGACAAATTCTTTGGTAATTAAAAAAAAAAAAAGAGGAGGAGGATCCCATGAAGAACCCTGCTTTGGTAATGAAATCTAGAGGTCCTTCACATGGTCCTTATACCAAAGAAAATATTTTCCCATAAATACTAAGCTTTATTTACATGATAATCCAATGCATAGTCCTTAACACCCGTTAATGCTGATCCATATGCCCAAATTGATAAGTTCTTAGTTGTTCTAAGTGTCCTTATAATTTTTTTATGAATTTGTTATGATTTTCTTACTTATTTTAGCTTAAAATACCAATAATCAAGTAGTTTATTTAATTACGGATATATGCATATACTTAAAAATTACACATGATACATATATATATATATATATTACATGTTATTTTATATCCAATAATAATTTTACTATCTATATAATCTATCTCTAAAAGTTTATGAACTATTGAGGTATATTTTATATAATTATGATGAATAATACATGATATAATTAAATTATATTAATTTAACTATGTTATTATTATTTTATTTTATTTTTTTAATATCTGGATCCACGAGATCTTCTTGATTAATGTGTCTAGCCTATTCGTAAGTTTATAAATTAATCGAATTAGTTTTACCAATATCTTAAATTTATCAACTTAATCCTTATTTGTTAAATTCGGTGCTCACATGAACCATAATTGATAATAATAAATCATATATAAAATCACATCGGATGGAAGTAAATTATTAAAGAAAAAATACCGGTGATAGCATTTCTATAAAAATATGATTGAAGCGTTGAACATATTGTTTCGACAAGTCTAACGTTCATCATTGTACTTTCATCCTCACGTGAACCTACCCATCCTTGAATTGAGAAGTCTACTGAAATTATTAGTACATTTAGAAAGATGAAAACACAAAAGGCAGTGGACTAAAATAAATAATAGAAATAGAGAGAGATGTACGCAATGCATGATCCATAAGGGGATAACTGGGGAGATATTGAAAGGATACTAATGAAATACATATACCAAAACCAGAATACAGACAAAATACAGATGGCTGGTGAATTAATTACTTAGTCCCATGTTGGAAACGAAATCTGAGACAACTGAGAATTTCATCTTCCTCGACGCTGATTCATATACTCCGTCAAGAACATAACCATTGAGCACATGGGTGGGAGTACAGCTGAAATTACTACAAAGATCAAGTTGAGGGTTGTGCTAGGCGCGAGTGCACCCATGGAAACGTCGTAAGTCGCAACTACGACTGACAATGCAATTCTCAGACGCCATTTCATGGGAAATCCATCTAAGAGAGACCATATGATTGTGAAGGAGGTGAAGAACCCAACGGAATTCCAAAATAGGAACATGACGTATGTGGCAGGAATCTTGGTTCCCATAATAGATTTTCCAGGTTTGTAAGACCTGTCCTGCCACAATCCTCCAGGGGGTTGAAGAGCTGCTTGGTAGGTTGCAGTCATTACGAGTGCAGCTACTACCAACAGCGCATTCTTAGTGTCCACATCCACACCAATTTGCCGTGAATCCCGTCTCGTCGCAGCTCCTTCCACGGGAACAGCTTGCTGCGGATTAGGTTCGGTTTGGCTCATCCTGTTCCTGTTGGCTGTTCTTACAGAACAAGGAAAAATGATTAAACACGAAGAGCTGGCTCCGGATTATCTTCAACTTAATTACTGCTCCAGAACTATTAGACAAATTTTTTTCTGCTTTACATGATACGTGTATATAATCTATATATGCGGTTAATAACTTTTCACTTGCTAACTTTGTGATATTGTCATTTACATCCTACTATGTACCACCTCATTTTATAGAGGTGTTAACCAACATACCTCAATATATCTAAACATTATAATTAATTAATTGTTTAGTGATGACTGCAGCTGCTAACTGTCATATTGTTGATGTCATCAGCATGTGTCACAATTTGATATGGGGGTGTTAAACCCCGGCTTCTTCCTCTAAATTTTGATTGGTGCGGTTTAGGCCTATGATAATTTTTTAATTGTAAATAAACGTAGGCTGCTAGAATTGCCATCGATGGCCTGCTTCCTCCCTCTCACTCCCCTATTCGTTATAAAGGAGAGGATTAAAATAAAATATAAATTCTATCATCTATTTTAATTACTTGATATAATATTGATGATTTATTTTAATCACTTGAAAATTCGATATTCCATTCAAAATTATGTCTATACTGTTAATCCACTCAAGTGTGATTATCTTTTTCTTTATATTATTTATAGACCCACATTAAAAGAGAAACAATTTAACGGTGCAAAAGTAACAAAAAAGGGAGACATAGGACAAATTCTTTGATAATTTAAAAAAAAAAAAAGAAAAGAAAAGATGAGGAAGCCCCCAAGAAGAACCCTGCTTTGGTAATGGAATCTAGGGGTTCTTCACGTGGTCCTTATACAAAAAAAGAAAAAAAAAAAAAAAGGCATGAGTGTTACTTTTATAGAACTAGAGTGGAAATGAAAAGGATGAGACAGCAAAAACAACAAGGCCAATTATGGAGTGGGGGAATAGAGAGAGGATATTAAAGAAGAGAGTAGAGTAAGGGATAGTAGATTAAGTTATATATATAAGAAATTTTAATCTTGAAAGAGTTGTCAAGTCAGATCAGCACACATTTATATTACCTTTTTATTAAACAAGCTTGTAGTTATATCTGATGGTGGACCTGAAAATCTGGACACATTTATATACGGGTTCAACTAAGTCTAATTTATTTATTAATTATGTAAGTTTTGCTTAAAACCCTTTCATAATTGCTTTATGTCATATTTGAGTTGGGATGTCGAGTGCCAAGTTTCTAGTCCTAAATATTTTTTTTAAGTTTCAATTTATTTTCGACTTTGTTATTTCTTAATAATTGTAGTTACTCCAATTTTTTTCTTCCTATGATTCGATAGATTATACAAGATGGCAACTTTTCCTGCAATGATTTTGATACATACATTATAAAAATATATTTGGTGCATGCGTTGTAGGTACTTGAAACATTAGTATGCATAACATCATTTTTAAACCTAAGGACCTTAGTGGAGTTCTTGAATTAACAAGTTAATATTTTAAATATATATATATATATATTTTTTTTTTTTCCGTTTGAAGACCTTTTTACTTTATTCATGGGTTCTTAAAATTTATATGGGAGAATTACATATAAAGGGATCAACATTTAGGGTCAAGTTTAGATAAATGATCAAACTTTCAAGTAATTCTAATCAAAGATTAAACTTTTATGTGGTTAAAATAAAATATCAATGTTATGATAAATAATTCATAAAGAATTAAAATTGAAATAAAACTAAAATTTTAATACTCTATTTAAACCACTTACTATAATATTGATTCTCTATTTAACTATTCAAAAATTCGATCATCTATTTAAAGCACTTAATGCAATATTGATCCTCTATTTTAATTATCTGAAGATTCGATACTCTATTCAAAGTTATGCTTATACGATTGATTCTGTCATGTGCAATTCTCTCTTTCTTTATATTATTTATAGACCCACATTAAAAGAGAAAGAACTTACCCATGCAAAAGTAACAAAAAGGAAGAAATAGGACAAATTCTTTGACAATTAAAGGGAAAAAAAAAAAAAGGAGTAAGACCCCATGAAGAACTTTGCTTTAGTAATGAAATCTAGAGGTCTTTCACGTGATTCATATTAAGATTATAAATGAGACGAGCTTGTTCACGAGTTACTTGAGTTCGGCTTGATATTTACTCTATTTCAATTCTGCTACAGTTGAGTTGAGCTCAAACTTGAGTTACTAAAGTAGTTTATTAAGTCGAGTTCAAGTTTTGTAATACTTGGCTCGATAAGCCAGCATGCCTAATCAAACTCAAGTTGAGTTCAAATATTATTTGAGTTGAAACTGAGTTTAAATATTATTATTATTATTATTTTAATCAAATTTATGACATCTATTAAGATTATCGAATTTAAATGAACTTAATTAAATCTAGTTCGAGTCTATCAAGTTTCATTTTTAGCTGAACCCAAGCTTTATAAATTAAAGCTCATTCAAGTTTGAGTTTTGAGTTTTTCCATTCGAGTTGAATTTGAGCTCAGTATTGTATCGTCTCGTCTCGACTTGATTCATTTATAACTATAGTCCTTGTACTAAAAAAAATGCATCAAAGTTGCTACATTATGGTACACCCTTTGTATATTCATTTTTCTTTCTCTTTATATATTTTTTTCTTAGGGATTTCATAGCTTGCTTAAGAGTGGGATCAAGAAAAAATTCACTCTTATATTCTTTTCCTCAAACTTAGTTCACCAAAAACAGCAAGACAAAGGAAAAGAAGTGGGGGAAAAGAAATATTGAGTGACAAAAGTAAAGTACAACTTAAACCCCTCACCAAGCGATTCTTCTCTTTATATGGTCCAGAAATGATTTGAAATCCTTGTAAGCCAAGGAAGGTATTCACTTAGATACCATTCCATGGCAATGGAATCCTCGCAGATCTCTTCATAAAATCCAGCGTTAGTCAACACATGATCCCAGCTCTCTCTCTTGTATCACACATTGCATTTTCCACTAGCTACAATACAAATCATGCCCTCAGAGCAGATCAAGCCCGAAAGCCTGTCCTACGATGAAGAGAGCCACAAGAAACTCGACCGAGGAGTCAGAGACATGGTCTCTGCCATCATGCATGGGATCCCTGATCTTCACAAGCCCGGTTCGAGCCACCACCCTCAGGACAACGAAGACGAGGACAGCGTCAGGATCATTACCTTGGCAGGGAGCAATACTGGAGCAGCCTTCCAGAGTGAGTTGGATGAAAAGCAGGACCACCACAAGATGTCCTTTGGTGATCCTGATGCCTTGAGCACTTACGTCAACAGCAACTTCCAGGCTATAAACAATTCGATCATGATGGGTGGGAGCTATAATACCAATGACCCTGGTGTTCATTTGGATATTTCTGACTTTATTGAGCATAAGGGTCATAAGCATGAGAAGCATGGAAAGAAGGGGAAGAAAAAAGAAAAGGAAACCGCGAAAGGCGATAACCATTCTGAGCATTCTAGTTGAATAATAAATAAGTATACCGTGTGAAGTAACATATATTAATCCACAAATAATTTCCATAGATTTGCTTCACTTCATATTGCAATGCACGTGAAATTTAAAAAAAAAAAAAGAGGAATGAATAAAAAAAGGTGTTGTTTTAACACTTATTGAGCCAAATAAAGTTGCCATGGCATATATGTCATGGTACAGCTCTATTTCTATGTATTTTGTTTCGGAGTGAATAGAGTAGTAGATAATACCAAATAATTTCACATTTAACGTTGATTCTTAGTGCAATGCAATGTCTGTCCATTTATTTATTCCATATTGTTGCAGATCTTGATGTCATTGCTGCAACCTAGGAATGCTTCTTCTTGATGCTGCTTCGTTGGGTATGATCCATCCGCAAGTTTTAGCAGATTACATCGTTTCCGAATCTTAAGCCATCTAATTCATTCCCCAAATTAATGCAACATTGAAATCAAACCGGAATATAATGGCCTTGTATTCAAATTCAACTTAGCTTCAACTTTGGCTCAAAAGTTTCGGATATGCAGATTCCTTCCATTAAAAAGTTACTTCCAGCGTTTCCATCATCCATTCCGCATGCTATGTTTGGAGATTAAGTTATATGACCCCAGTATTCTGGGAGATGATTAGTGAAGTCCCACTATGATACCCCATCCCCATGTGTAAGTAATCTCACATAGATTGCGAGAGATGATTCGTATTGATTTATAAGGCTAATGTAGTGAATGTTATATTAACACTAGTTAGAAACTCCTGAACCATGGCTATTGACTACTTTTGGTCTGGAGCTTTACACCCACTAAATCCAAATCGGTGGAATTATTGATTTGGCTAGATGTTGCACATATTTGCAATGTCATTGCTTCTATTTAAGGATATTATTTTCACTTGGAGAAAGTTTATATTCAAATCTTCTTTTTAAAGCCAATCTGGAAGCCGCACCGTAATTTATTTTTTCCATTCTATAATTTGCCTAAACCGCTTAACTATCGATCGGCAGATTAGCATTTTAGCCAAAGAAGACTACTTTCTTCTACTTCATTCAACTGTTTTATCTTCATGATTTCACTCAACTGATGAAATTGATCAAGTGTTTAAGTTGTCCAATCTTTTCAAGCAGCAAAACAACACTAGTCTTTTCTACTTCATTCAATTGTTCTATCATCATAATCTGACTCTTCAAAGAAAATGATAAAGTGCTCTAGTGTCAAATATTTCGAAATTTCCATCTTAATAGACTTTCTCACTAGTATATGATATTCTTCTTCTGTAGTCATCACAGAAACAAATTTCAGCTGGCCACAGCTTTGGGAAATTTATATCAAGGGACGTCGATTAAGCAAAGAGAATATGAAGATAGCAACATATATTGAAACAAGAAAAAGAAAGTGATTGCTTCACTCAGCCTATTGACTTCACCGATCTCAAGAGACTGTAACAACTTGAAGTTTCTGCTCTTGTTCCTTGGTACCTTCAACTTCTTGCTTCCTGAAATCTTCAGATTCTTGAGCAATTTTCGCCACGTGATTTTGCATTTCCTTGTTTTTGCCCCACAGAAGTATGTACAATCCAACGATTACGATGGCTGATCCGAGCATGCTGTTCAATGAGAACTCAATCCAGAAAGTTAAAACTAAGTAGAGATATGCTTGCAGTAACTGATGGGGTAGGAAAAAAAGTAGGAAATTTACCTTCCAACGTTTAGCTCCTCATGTAGGATGGGGACATCAAGCATTGCTGCCATGATTTGAACTAAGGGACTGAATGCTGCTGTGAAGACGGGACCCCGTTTCTTGACACACCAAGACATCCCAACATAACACAATCCTGAACCCACCATTCCCTGCATCGATAGGTGAATATCGAGTTAGAGTAAGTAGGCATAACGTTCGTTGGATTAAAAAGCAACTGGAATGAAGTGGATGAAAGGATGATTCCTATCATGCCAACGAGATTAGTGAGGTCTAATGCCAATAAACAGTTGATGGCTTGTTTGAAGTGTACCTTACATCATTGAACTTTGTCTTATTAATTTTATGGATTCTCACATATGAATGTTAAATGGCGTGTGAGGTGTGATGGCTAGAAGAGAGAGCTACTTCCTGTGAAGGATAATTTACATGGCTTATATGACAAAACTGCCATAGATCACTAAACACCTACTTTAGAAAGATTCTAAAACTAGTAGAGTAATTTGCAGAACAGGTTTTACATTAGAGAGCACCTTAATTTCATAAAGCTCTAGAATTAACCGCAAAGCGATGTTGACTTCTTCTTACTATTAATATCCATGCAACATATACAAAATTCTTAGGGGGCTAGGGCCTCTATCCCCAGCCCTTTCTAAACTAAATACCTAGCTTTGGAAAAGTTTATTCCTCGTGATGGGCCTTGTATAATGACATTTTAAGCTATAAGCATCAAACCACCTGCATACCTACAAACTTAGGCTTGTGAATAGAACGTGGTTTTATATTACATTTTTAGTAACATGGATGCATTACGGTTCAAAAATCAAATGCGAAGTCTCTTCTATAGAAGGATCATGCATGTTGTTCTTGCAAGGCAACTCGGTGGAAATGAAATTTTCATGTAATATGACGAGTGCAAAACTCTACAGTAATATTTTTCAAATTTCAAATGTTGTATACTCACAGCATAGAGGACAGTTATTATTTCAGTTCTTCCCTTCAGAACCCAGGCAGAGGGGTTCCTGCTTGTTGCCAAGGTCAAGATAGCCGACTGAATGGAACCGAAGGATGACATGATGGCGGTGCTAGAATATTGGCAGGGATATCTCCTACCTATGTGAGATTGGATAAGAAACCATGAAGACCACAGAATGGTTCCAATGAATAAGCATATCAATCCGATAGTCCAGTCTTGTTTCCTTCTAGCTGAAGAAACCTTCAACGCACGCTTGTTTGTTTGGACCGCAGCATGTGTATGTGAAGAGCCGAATAAAGGCTTTCCTCGGTACAGAGTCAATAGCACAGCACCGCTAACACACACGACCGTACCAATTATTTTTGCTCTCCCACTGCTGCACTTCACATTCACTTTCTCTACGCTGCAAAATAATCAAATGTGACAACCAAATGAGACTTTGACCTCTTAGACTGATTACCTGACATCACAAGAGAATACGGGATGGTTTCCAATAAGTTGTCTATACCCGAAAGGTAGGGCCATGATGAAAGTGAGGACCGGAACCATATTGATGAACGCACAAGAGAATGTAGCGGATGTGTATTGAATCCCAAGAAGGAAGCAATACTGAGTTAATGATGCCCTGAAAGAAAGCAATAAGATGCTCGCTAGTGCAAGAACAATTTATGTGATCATTATAAGCAAATAGGATGGTTATCATGGTGAATGCAATAAAACTAACCCGACAATAGCACTGAAAAACAGGTAACATAAGATACGAAATGTCATCTTCGGTCTGCTCTCCCTGCCAATGATTGTAAGAATTGATAAGAGTCGCATAACAGTTAAGTAGCAGCTATCCATGATCAGAAATAGGCTGCTTACAATAAATCTATGAACTGAGGAATGAAAGAAACCTACCTTTCCCAAAAGTAGCCAATTGGTCCCAAGAAAATGGCTGAAATGGACAGGCGATACGTGATAAGAACGAGATGGTTAATTCCCTCTTCAAGAACTTTCTTAAGTAAAATATTCACTATAGCAAAAGATAAATCAATCGCCAACATTACAATGAAGGGTTTCCACTCATCACAGCCCCTCTCTTTAGCCATTAATACTCTAAACTCAAGAGAACACGGTTTGCGCTCCCTCCCTCTCGTTATCTCTATCAAAATTTCTCTGTGTTCAGCAATGCATCTCAAGCATACATTTTGTAGCTCTAAGAAGTTCCGGAATAAGTGGGAACAAAGCAAGATTAAATTCTTCAGATCACATCAATGCTTTAAGCAACCACCTTGACATTTGTTTATTGGTTATTCTCTTCCTTGTGGCTTTCCTTTTTTTTTTTTTTTTTTGCCAACTAAGGGTGGCTGTTTGCACATCAAGTCGCACGCTCATAATAAACAGTCCATCATCCTTTGAATAATCTCATCCCTGAGCATGTCAACCAGATTTCGACACGAGGTTATCGTTTTTTTTTGTGTTGTTTCTTAGGATCTGTTTGGTAGGCTGCAAGCTAGATTACACTTCTCTAAGTACTATATAGGCATCTTTTATAGTGGAAGAGAGGGTGGACTATAGGTAGATCCCTACCCCCTTTGGTTTAGCATCTAATGCTCCTCCTATCTTTAAGCAGACTAAAAAGCATTCCACATTTTTTAAACAGACAATTAGCAAGAACAATATGTCAAATCTACTCGAAACGGGAAGGAATATACTAATGAAATCACAGACGACGCCATGAATATTTCCGCGACAAGAGATGCTCAAGTCCACTCGTTAGATTCACAATCCAAGCTTTAGATTTCCTTAGGTGTCAATCACTGTTACATCGCCCCCACCCTCCTCTCTTGAATCAATCAATTTAGTTAACAATTCCAAAGTCCCTAATCTCATTAAAGCTACTTTCAAATAAATTTAAGTGTCAAAGATCGTTGCAACTTAATGGTATGAATAAATTTTATTTTAACATGATAAACTAGATCTTAATTTTCACTTGAACACTTGACCTCCTCTTGATATAATTAGACAACTAAAAGCAAACTAATATTTGTGGTGCCTACGGCAGTTTATGAGTATTTCTTTAGCACATATTCCTTGTGTCCCTTATTGCGATTTTATGGGGCACTCAAGAAAGATACGTAGATTTCATGGGACTGAGATTGAGATAGAGAAATGCTTGATGTTTTATGTCGTATAAAAACTGTCTCCATCTAGGGTTCTTTTGAATACATGAGTTTTTCATAACCCAAAGTTTCTTCAACGCCTGACAATTATGCCTACTTTGAGAGGCTCAGTCTTGTTTCATTGTACTATTTGTCCTTAAAAGTTACATGGGGATGATATGGACCATCCATTCACAAGTACTTTCTAGTCATTCATGAGTCAAATCGCCAAACATGTCGGCCAACAGGTTCCTCGTCACCCCTTGTTTTCAGTATCAAAAAGCCAATCGGCTTCCTGGTTTGGATGCATTGTATCGAATCTTGTGAATCTTAATTT
The DNA here is from genome assembly GCA_024138015.1 of Lumnitzera littorea. NCBI lineage: Eukaryota > Viridiplantae > Streptophyta > Magnoliopsida > Myrtales > Combretaceae > Lumnitzera > Lumnitzera littorea. The sequence continues at coordinate 1,140,414 of JAMXBB010000008.1, read as the reverse complement.
CACAAATTAATATTACTATCGGTGCAGAAAAATAATAAAATAAATATTAAAAAAACTTAAGATATTTAATAACATTTTAATAATCATAAAACAGAAAAAAAAAAAAAATAGAGAGCGGGTCGTTATTTATAGCACAATAGAAGTTATCTAGCATAGTGGATTTTTAGTGTTGTGAGGGGTTTTTGGTAAAATAAGCATGTTTCAACTTTTTTTTTTTTTTATCATCTTCACATTTTCTTTGATTTTCTCTTTATAATCATAAAATATTATCATTGGTATTCTTAAAAAGTCAAATTTATTACTAATAGCAACTAACTATTAGTTGCAGGGATCAACAACTATAGAAAAATGTTAATGGTAAATAAGTAAAATATTAATAACATGTAATGAAAGTTATCTTGATGGTAATCCTTTGTAAGAAAAAAGGAACTTAAATATATATATATATATAGTAATCCATTGCTAAGTTATGTTTAAAAGTCGCAAGGTTGTGATGACATTTTTGTGAGTGAGTTGTGCATTGTAGTTCTAGCAGAAAAAAAAGTATAATATCCCATTTGGTATTTAAAATTTGGAAAATATCCATTTAAGTACTCAAAACTTTTAAGTGCTAATTTTTTTAGTCCATTGAAATTTTTGTCACTAATGTTAGATTTGAGCTAACTTTATTATATTTTTGTGACATGATGTGGCATCATGAACTAATAACAACAACAATGTCCTTATATATTAAAAGACACTATGTGGCACTTTTGGGCTAATAAGAATGTGACACGTCACGTATCATTATTTTGAAACAAAAAGTAAATAAATGACTTTCCAATCTAGCTAAAAAATGCATATTTTTGGTAAATCTAATATACTACCTAAACAAAACAAACGAACAATGCAAAGTAAAAAATAAAAAAAATAATCAAAGTTGCTGTTGGTGTTGTTTTCCCTTCATCTCCAATATTACATTTCAAGTAGTAGGTAGGACCAAACCTACAGCTCTCTCTCACCTCGCACAAACCCACATATTCATTATTAAAAACTACTAAACCAACATGTAATAACAAAAACTCACTCACAAACCCTCTAACCTAAAGGACCTAAACTATGTGTGCACCCTTTTCCTCTCAATTCCGAAAATTGATACTTTCTTTTTCAATATCCTTATTAAAGGTTATCCTAATGAGCCTAGGGATTCAATCTTGCTATATACTCATTTGAGGACTCATATTTTTTTAGATCTACTAATTATATTTATATATTTGCTTTATGAGCCTTATAAGGTTTGAGGAAGACAAAAATTGTGGTTTTTGTTCAATAGCAAACAATCGTTGATGGTTTAGATTTTGACTTGTTCATGACTTCTTATTTATTGATGTAGAGGGCTAATTTTGTAATATTAAAATATCGGTTAATCACACTGTTTATTTGGACTTAACTATTTGACTCCTTAGAGCTAAGTAGCTTAGTGAGCTTAATGTAAGGAGTGTTAGACCAATCCACTTGTGCTCAACATCTCTTGGGTTGGTTTACAATTCAATAAGATCTATAAAACTCTGGTGGTCGTAAAAGGAGAATCTATTATTACTGTGAATTTCATTCAATAAGTTCCTTGTAATTTCTTAACTCAACTCATAAGAACTAAATTAATAAAGAGAACTAAATCCTTTAATTATTCATGAATCATGAGAACGCTGATCTCTTTAACCTATACCAAACACAACTTAATAATATATTGTATAATAATGTTCTGTTACATAAGACACCTATTTATAGGAAATAACTTAATAGGAAAGATAATCTAATAACTAAGCAAATACATAAAATGCAAACTATTAAATATGAAAATACTCCTAATAAATCACTAAAAGAAAACTAAATAATATAAAAGAAAGCTGATTAAATTGAATAAAGTAAAATAAAATAGTTAAAGGTTTTAGTTCATCTCATGGAACCAGCTAAAAGGTCGATTTTATGAAATCGGTTGCCATGCCCGATCGATCGCCCACTCGACCTCTCTCCGTCATCCCTCTTTGACTGGCTTACATGCGCGCATCAAGAAGTGTATCTAAACATATGATGTGTATGTATATATAATAAATGTATATAATATATATTATAATTCATATTAACATTTTATTAGTATTTATATGCTATATATATATAATACGTAGTATCTAATATCTATTAATTTTTTTTTTCTTTCGTACAACTTATAATTATATTTTGTATATACTCTTTAGTATTATAATTATTTCTTGAAAGCTTATTTAGACATATATACATATAAGAAGAAATTGCAAATAACTCTATCAAATTTAGTTGTGGATATACCCTTAAACTTTTAGGTGTTGCAAATAATCCTTAATTTTGATAAATTTATAATATAAAGGATTTTTTTTTCTTGAAAAGATATTTTAAGGAATGCATTAAGATTAAAATTTAGGAAGTATTAAAGCACATTTTGATAAATCTTAATATATGGTTTTGCATTAAGCTTAAATGCAGCTTTATGGGTTATTTATTAATTTATCAAAGTTTAAAAGAGTTATCTGCAAATATTTGTAAGTTTAAAAAATATATTTATACTAAAATCAAGATGATAAATTACAAAAAGATCGTTTACACTAAGGTTACCTATGTTTTTGTTCATTTACAAAGAGGTTAATCCTAGCATTAGGTGGCCAAAAAATTATCTATTGGCATTTTTTCCCCAAGTTTTCTTTTCTTTTTTTTTTAATCTCAATTTTATATTAAAATATATAAATATTATTTATATAGATATTATTTAATAGTTGTATCACCCAATGGAAAAATGTCATGCATCCTTATATTATTAACATAAAATTGAAAAACTCAAGTCATTTATTTGTCAAAAATGAAAACTCACGACACTTCTTTGCAAAGGCCTAATAACATAGGTTACCTATTTGTAATTTATCCAAAATCAAAATTTAGAAAGATTATTTGATTATATAATGAATAAAGTTTTATTTGTGCACAAATATATGTTATTATCTAATTATATGTATATATGTGTACAAGTATTCAAATGTCACCTACATTATGTCAAAATATTCTTAAAGCTGTATAGTTTTACATATATAAGTTGTATTTGGTTTGTCTTTTCCATGTTTGTTTAGTAACTAATTTGTGTCTACTTGAATAGGTGTTACACCTTGAAGTGATAAAGCTGTAACAATCCTACTATGCAAACTATTCTAAGATGAAAACTGATCATACAGTTGTTACTTAGATCTAATTTACATAAAGTATCTATAACTACCCAGTTTTGAAGTAAATAGTTCATAAATTAAATAAATTATTTATTTATGAACTTAAGAAAAATACATACTTACATTTAAATAATCTGAGTATTTTACAAGATTTAGCAATCTAACATAATCTACATGAGAAATACATAAAACTTAAAAGATTAAATTCAAACTTATGAGTATATCATATCCTTGATTTTATATCATCAATCCCCTAAAATTTAGCAATTACTAGCTTTAGGGTTAATATAAGCTACTTCCTAACTAACACCTATAATAACGTCTATAAAGATATGAGAAATCACAGCTCAATAAATTAGGATGGAGACTTAAAACTATACAACAAACACTAATAAGATTATTAACCAAATTAGTTAGATGCAACGCATGTTCAAATAAATGTCATCATATAACGATGTCTGACCCACAATGAGATTAGAAAAATTACATCCGCTCTAATCTGCGTTAAAGAGTTTCTATTAATATAACAGCTCACTACCAAACCCAAGCTTATGTAATGAAGACATTGCTTTTCTCGCGATTACCTTCGAACCTTTGATTTCATCTTTGTCATGACCTTCCTACCTATCACTTAGTTCGACTAAAAATGAAGAAGGAACCAATTATGCTATCCAGCATTATCCCTTTCGAAGAGGTCGATATTTGGCCGGAGAATCCTAATGTTCTCCTAATGGGTAGTTATGTAGGTCCAATTTAAATTTATGAGTCAAATATTTAATTAAATCCAGTTTAAGGTATTCAATCATTTTAAATAAATCATATAAATAAAAGCCAAAGTAGTAAGTGAGAATCATATCATCAGCATAGAATAAACACATGCGCATAGTTAACTATTTAACAAACACAATTAAATAGAATTTCAAGACTCTAAGTACTATAAATTAATATTTCGAAATACAGTAATTTATTAATCCCAACTTACTTAGAATCCTTAGGTCATTTACTCAAATTATTGCAGGTCGACTTGTCTCCGCGTCTCCTATAATATAAATACTGTTTTAGTATTTATATCTTTATGTTATATATCAACTTTAGATTAAGATTTAACTAAGATTTTCATTTATATATTATTATGTATTATCGATTCATTTTAGGTTAGTTTAAGATTCAATTTCCAAATTCGATTTCAATTTAGGTTCTAAATCGATTTTAACTACGAGTATTATAAGTAAATCCTAAAATACGATTCGAACCCTAATGTGAAATTAATCACATCAGGCTCAAGTATTCTAAGTATCACTTTTGGGTCCTTAATTAATATTCCAGTCTACTTGGTACATTCTAATACTTTTTTATGTATTGAATTTACTTCCAATATGAGAAAATTTTATATTTTTCATATAACTACCTAAATTTATATTTTCTACCAAATTTGTTATATATCAATATTATTATGATATTATCTAATTTAACATAATATTTCATATTTATGGTAATTCCAATTTCACATATTACTAAAATTATATAAATTCATTATATAATACTCATAATAATTACATCTAACACCCTAATTGTCACATATATCATACTATATCAGATATTAATATCCTTAAACACCTAATTACACACAAAATCGGTAATTATCCATTTAATTACCTAATTAGCCCTAAATCATCTATTTTATCCATTATTTTAAAGCCTAAAAATTATCTAAAAATTTCAAAAATTTATTTTTGAAAAAGGGCTTTATAACACTACTCTATAACCCCTAAGTAGTCTACACAAAAATTTTGAGCCTAAAAGGTCATTTATTTCTTAATCTACCAAAGCTAAAGTTTGTGAGATTTCTTAAAGACAGTATATTTATAGACATAATTTCATCAAACTAAATTTTTTTCCTAAATCTACATGCTTAAAACCAAATAATACCAAATTTCACAATTTTCTAAGTATATTTAGTATTTTTAACAAAATATAAAAAATTAGGAGGAAAATCGAACTCACTAAAATTAGTGGCTCCGGCCACCAGAGATAACCCTAGGTGTATCGACTGGCTCAGGCGTTGCCACTACTGTGTGGTGGTGGTGGTCATTTGCTCCTAGGTTATCGTTAGGTTGGTGATCTCCTTATATATTCTAATTGCACAGATTTTTTGTAAATAACCTTAACCCTCAATATTTCGGTTCTCTCTAATTTTTATACTCTCCCAACTGACCAAATTAGCTTCTAAAAAATTTTGGGGTATTTATAGGGTTGGTTTGATTTTTTTATTTTAATTTTCACTTGACATTCATCCCTTATCCTCTTCTAATTTACTTTTTGTTTGCCTAAATTTAATTGGTTGCTTTTATTTACTCAATTACAAGCTGCTACGCCTTAATTTTGGATAATTTCATATTTTTCTATAATTTTATCAATTTTTCTTTAATTATTCTTGTATTTTCTTTAATTAATTAACATTATTTTAGCATATTTCGTATATTTCTACCTACATGTAAATAGATATATGGTATAAATAAATACTCCCAAATATTATTTAAGTTATTTTATGATTTTTAGTATGCATATAATTTATTTCTATTAATACATTAGTTATTAGAACTCATTTTAATCGTTTTCGATAAATAACAGACAATTTACTTAAAATTCAATATTACAATAATTAATCATTTTATTACTTATTTTCATAAATTCCAACTTACGGGATCACTTTTACTAATAATCCTAGCTTTATTGTAAAATTTTGGTTGGATCGATTAATTTGCTTGATTGCTCTAAATTTTATGAATCAAACTCCAAATACTTAAGCGTGGGGTCTTACAATAGGCCTATTTTGCTGCAAATAGATAAGAAAAAGACAATGATATAATTACACATATGTCCTCATTGAAGAACTAAATCCCTAAAATATACCTAATTTTAAGACCCTTATACCCCATACTTTTTTTTTTAAATTTACTCACCATTATCTCCTCTGTAGTATTTTCCCCTTTGACTTCTGCAGTCAAATCATCGAAAACAATAAACACATCTTTTTACACACCCCATCGAATCAACCTGAACAAATAGCCTTAAGTTATAAATTTTCACCAAACCATACATTAACACAACATTTATTTACAATGTGTAAATATAACGTTTACCTCTATGTAAGGAAAAAAAATCACTCCAAACATGTGTCTCAAGTAAAAAAGCTATAATGAAGAGACCATAAGTTGCTTGTAGGTTGTAACAACTTAGATAGTCTAAGCATCTTTGTGAGAGTGTATTGTATGTGTTATTTTTTTCTTAAGTTTCATTTTCTATATTGTTTGGATTTTTTTCTTTGTTGCATTTTTACATATATATTTTTTGCCGTTGATGCCTTTTTTTTTTTCCCTTCAAATTGTTGATGCCTTAAATTATTATAAGAATTTGTTTTTTTTTCCTTATATTTCATTTTCTGTATCATTTTAGATTTTTTTATTTCTACATTTTTGCAAGTTTTTTTTTTCTTCTTTCCCTTTCTATTCTAGTTGATGTCTTAAATAAATTATTTTTTATAATTTCATGTTGTAAGGTTGTTATATTTCTTTGCAGATTCTCTTTGTTCTTAGTTTTCCTTTTTTTTTTCTCTCTCTCTTTTCCTTTGTTCTGTTTGACCTTATTTTAGTTGATTCATCACAAAACTCATGTTGAAATAAAGCTATTAATAATTATTAATATTTCACTGTAATATCCAAATTAATATTATTAAATAAATTTTTATCAATTTTTTAAAAAGAATCTTACTAAATGGAAAATGGTATTGAAAGATCCTATGTAATCTCAACATATTTTTTGATTGTCTATATATATATATATATATATATATATTTTACATTTTCACTCTTTGATAAAAATATGAAAGTTGATTTGGTACTAATACCTTTATTTTTAGGTAATGCTACAAATACTTGTTATTATCCATTATATACAACATATGCGTATACATATCTTTTCAATGTTCGTATTAAATGTTCACAAAGTGCCCCATGTAGTAACCTTACATTATCTTTTCAAGGTTTGTATAAAATTTTCAAAAAGAAAAAAAGAGCAAAAAAGTTGTGGAATTGATGATATATAATAATAATAATGATAATAATAGTAATAATAACCTAAGGTTTCTCGACTTGAAAATCTCAATAGCACGATGACCATCCAATTAAATTGAGGTTTTTAATTTAATCCTTCTACTAAACTCCAGTTTCATTTCAATTTGATTTATAGGGAACATTTTCATCAAAAAGGGTAGAATTACGGATGTAGTCAGTTGTATTTTCTTTCTTAAAACACATAAGCATAAGCATATTTCAATTTTTGTCACAAAATATTGGCTCGTGGTTCGTCGAACTAAATTACTCTATCAGCTAAGACTATTGTAGTCTAATAGCATCACCGCCGATTTCTTAACAGGAGAGACCATAGTTCGAATCCCCCTTCCCTCAAGTTGTAACATAGTTGGCAAAAAAACAAAAGCAAAATAACTACTCTATCATAACTTTATGTGGAGCACTTCATCCTTAGTTTCTATTAGTATGAGTTGGTATTCTTGGATCTATTGCTTTTCTATATAGGGCGTTTATATCTAAAAAAAATTAAAGTATTTGATCATGACTATCATGTCATAATATATGCATTGATGGATTTGTGTGTAAGCCTCATATATAAAACCTATAGGTAGTAGAATAATAAACAATCTTCAAATTTCGATGTAGAAATGGATTCTCTTTATTACATATAATTGAATTGGTGATAGAGGATAGTTTTATGGCTTGACGAAAATAAATACAATTTATTGTATTTCAATTTCAATTTAGCATTAGTTAACTAATGATCTGGGTGATTAGTTGAATCACTGGGAAATCTAATTTATTATAATCAATCACTCTCTAACAAATATAACAAAAAGAAAAAGAAAAATATATAAAAAAATGGGAAATTTTTTCCTAAAATTATCATTAATTAGGTCTGTAACCTTGCTATACTGATATGTCACATTTCGGATTATTAATTACCATTTAATATGTAATATGTTATATTCTTGATTATTAATGACATTTGTTAATTCTTAATAAGTGCATTAGTGACCTTTTTCCTTTCATGTATTTCAATCATCTTCTTAGATATAATGAGTTTTTGGATATATGCATTACGATTAATAATGGTATAAGTGGGTTGCCTTATCATCCTATGATGTGCCTATGAGCTCAATTATCACTAGAACTTACCGTAATAGATTTGAACCAATGGGTCCTTCAAAATATTGAAGAAACCTAAAGTGAGTAGGTCAATGAACTAACTATAGTAGTTGATGTGAAATTGCTTGGAGGATATGACTCACCTGTGAACATAATACGACTTAACATTTCACTTGATATGACGTACAAGTTAATGTCAAGGTCCACTTGTTACTAATCTTGAGTTACTCGGTAAGATTAGATAAAAGTGTATGAAAATGGACTTATAGTAGGTTGTCTCGCAAGAATAGTATATTCAATGTCTATTTATAAAGTAAAATGATTTCAACTTATAGGGAGAAAGAACTATTTATAGTAAGTCCCTAAGGCAATATTACAAATAAAGAAATTACAAAAAGACATGCATAAAAAGGAGATTCCTAGCATGTACGAAAAAAGGTAAAAAGGACAATCGACAAAAAGGGAAAAATAGTATAGTATCAGATGAAATAGATAGGTGGTAGTGCAATATTAGTTTTGTACAAAGATTTTCTAGGTACAGCAGCTGAGTAGAAATAAGTTGTGACAATATTAAGGATTGCCAAGATGAGAAAGGGATGTAATAACTATTGGAAGGAGGCTGGAAGAGAAGTACTGGACCGGTAGAAAAGTGTCTTATCACTTAGCAAGAAGCTCTCAGCAACTGGAGGTTCGACCATTCGGTACAAGAGGGAGAAAATAGAACAGGGTGTAACCTTCTAGAGTTGTCAAGGAATTTAACCATACTTCTTCTACATAGAGTTTCTCGTCATCGATAGGTTGACAAGAAAGAATTCTTAAAGTGAGGGATTGGAGGCCTCGGAGTTGTACACGAGTAAAAAGACTAGTGGTTGGCAACTCATCATCCTAAATCTTAAAGAATGAGTGCTGGGTAATTTGGAGTGAGGAGGACACAAAGACCTTCATTCATCTTTGTTTAAAGCCAGTACAAATGGGAAAATGTACTAGTAGACACTTGAAAGAGAGCACTTTGAGAGAGATTAGTAAACAATTTCATGAATTGAGAGGAAAATTATACACAATAAAACAATTATGCAACAAGTAAGATTTTAGTGTAAGCAGTGGGAGAAATGGAATTGGTTGGTATGTTATACAAAATCTAGGGTCGATTGGATTGCCATCATTGAAACATTTGATACAAATAACGATTGGTGGGAGGTAGCTAAAGAGGTACATTTTATCATCTTAAACTGCATTTAAACTCTTACCAACTGTTTCTAATGTCTAACTATTTATATTTATATTATATGCATGTACATATTTTCATGTAGGCTTAAAAGAAAACTAGAAAAAGGAAGTATTCTTCCATTTCGTGAATATGAACTACAACACAAAGATAGCCTCAATGAGATGTTCAAGGGCACAAAAGGCACTAATAATAGATTGTGGAGTCCAACATCTACTATATTGCCACCAAAAGATGTTAGAATTAGTTGTTCTCGAGAAGGGAATGGAGACATCGATGGAGATCCACAATTTGTTGACCCTATGGATAATTCTCCACCATTTTGTAATGATACTGAAGATGATGGTCCATTACTACCTCTAGTTTTAGCAAAAGATACATCCTTAAAGAGAAAAAGACTTAACAATTTTGTAAAGAGGCACATAGGAAACATCAATATTCTAGAGATGATTTAACTAATAATCCAGGAAATCTGATTGCAACCCTGAATGCTAGAAGTTCTTTTAGTTCTATGTTTGCTAATAACAATATGGATCCATTAGATATTAAGGAAGTAATATAGGAGGTGTGGGCACTATTGGCTATAAATTAAATATAGGCAATTAAGTTTAGAGGCTATTGAAGTTTTAATGGATGATAAGCTATGCTACGTTTTCTCTAATTTCCCTGATGTTGAAATGAAAACTCTATTTCTTAAAAGAGAGATTGCTAAGTATAAGAAAGGGAATGCACTATAGAATTAAACACTTAATATTATCAGTAGAGGAGGTTATTATCTAATTTACTTTAGTCTTTGTTTGTTAATTGAGAATTTTGACATGTCATAAATATTATGAATTGGAATTACATGTTAATGATAGTGTTATTGGAGTTCTATGTATTTATTTTAAATTTCTTTTATTTTTCAGCAAAAAATGAACAATGATCTTGCAAAAGATGTGGTTATAACAATTATCATATATAACATCGTTGATGATTATTTATATGAAAAGTGCCTTGTTATAATCCTACAAGAACGGACTCGAACTACATCAACGAGGTCCTAAACCATCTAAATCCAACTTGGTGTCAAAACATCTTTTGTATGAATCTACCCTCTTTTTGAGGCTTATATGGGATATTGATACCTTATGATCTTCATAAGAGTAAGGGTTCTCCATCAAGGTAAAAATAGGGATGTTTTTAATTGTTATGGGGCAAGGAATTTCAATTAAAATGGTCTAAAAGATGTTCCAACATTCATCGGAAACAAAATTTCGTCAATTTAATCAAGTTCTTAATGCCTTGGTAGAGTTTTCTAGAGATATTATAAAACCTTATCTCGCCAAGTTTTGTGAAATTCCTATGCAAATACAACAAAACTGAAAATATTATCCTTTCTTTAAGGTAGTAACATTTTATAATCTTATAAGTGATTATTCGGTTATATATTTGTAATTTTATTATATTTAAAAATTATTGCTTTGTTCATTGTATTTTTGTAGGACTACATAGGTGCAATTGAAGGAACACATATTAAGGCTCATGTTCCTAAGGAACAACAAATCATAAACACAAATAGAAAGGGTTAAATATCTCAAAATGTCTTGGCTATTTATGATTTTAGTTATAGATTTACATTCATTACTATTGGTGCTGATGGACAAAGTAATGATGCAAATGTCTTAAAACATGTGTTAAGTGATGTATCTTTCAATTTTCCTTTACGACCTCCAGGTACATTTAATAAATACACGGTTCTTCTTTTTAAAAGAATGTAAATTATCTATTGTATTTTATTTCATTTTCTTATTATGTGTTTTTGCAAGTAAGTATTACTTAATGGATTCAAGGTTTCCAAATAGAGCATAATATCTAGCTCATTATAAAAGAGAAAGATATCATGGTTATGAGTTTCGACAAGGTCGTCCAACAAGAACTCCAAAAGAGTTCTTTAATTGTATGCACTCATCACTCAAAAATGTTATTTAGTATGCATTTGGGATTTGGAAAAATAAGTTTTGAATACTTCACAATGTACCCGACAATAAAATGTCTAAACAAATAAAGATTGTAATTATTATTACTGCTTTACATAATTATGTTATAATTAATGATGATATAGATCCATATATTATTAGTAGGTTTCCTCATGAGGAAATCACTCTAACATAAAGCTCTGGTAATTATGATGTGGCTGAGAGTAGTAGCAGCCAAAGTATCACTAGAGATTTATGACGAGTGCTATACCTGATGTTATCATTGGCAATTTGGCAACATCGTAAGGTCTATGTTAGAAGTCTCATTAAAAGAAAGTATTGCAAGGAAAATTGAAATAGTCTACTATCTAAGGTTTTCCTTATGAACTTAATTATTCTTTAAATTATATCATCTAATAACATTATTATTATGCTAATTTACTTTGTTTGAATTTTGTGAGGTCAATGAAAGTAATATACTTCCTAACCTTTGCTAAAAAATCAATGAATCCATTGGTTTTATCTTATGCTTTGATTCCTAAATTTTAATGTAAGACACGGTAGATTTTATGTGCTCAAGTGGATTCAAGTAAAACTCTAGTTGACAAAATATTAATATATAATCTACCTAAATCAAGATAAAAGGAATCAAATTATGATGACTAATAATACTTTCCAAATTTTAGATGACTAATAATATTTTCTAAATTTTATCATCAAAATAGTATTGGCAAATGATTCTATTTAATCAAACTGATATACTTTTGTTTTTGTTCATGCAAAAATAAATGAAAATGTTAGTGCTAGTTTGGAAGAAATGCTTAAAAAATATTTGGAAAGTTCATTTTATGAAAATACACCTTTAATGCATTCCAATATACTCACATAAGATGCAAGTATAAAAATCATTATATAGGGAAACCCACCCACCCACAGTCCTCCTCCTCATGAGAAGTCA
>JAMXBB010000008.1:1112555-1127305 GCA_024138015.1 Lumnitzera littorea | reverse complement strand
CCCCCCCCCCCCCCCCCCCTCCCCCCAACCTAAAAAAAGTTATATTCATAGGAATATAACTAAATCAAATGCACATAAGGTGAATAAGTGCAATGCATTAAAGACATAAAACATATACATTATTTAGACATTTTTTATGTCGAAGGACATGATAATAATAATAATAATTTTTTTGAATTTAGTTTTAAAGTAAATATAGATCATACAGTTTATCCAAACGTTAAGTTTCAAATAAAAACATATTAGATATATATCAGACAGTTTATCCAAACACCAGGTTTTAAACATAAATAAATAAGATAATTTCTCAAACTGTCAATTTCAAAAAGATACAAATAAAATATAGATAAGATACAAACAAGATAAAGATAATATACTAACAAAAAAAGACAATCCAAACAGGCTCATATATTTTTAGTAAAAAAAAAAAAGACCTATATATATATACATGCAAAGACTTATATATATGTATACATATATATATATGAGTTGTATTTAAAAAGTCACATGTACACACATCTTTATTGTTATATTAAAATATACAAATAAAATATAGTTCAAAGTCCTAAAAATAATTTATTCATTTCAATATAATAGTAATATTTGTTAAGAGTGACATTGGCAATGGCTTGGTTACAAGACATTAAGTATATAAGTTCCATTAAGATGTAACAGGTTTACATAAATATGATTAGGAAAGCCAAAAATGACTAGAAGATAACTACAAAGACAATTTGCACACACATAAGTTATAAAAAAAAATATGAAAATAAACATTAGATTTTTACATCTTTTTCTTTGAACGGGATCTCAATTCTAGCAACAGATTCATTTTTCTATAGTAATATAGTTACTACTGTACATGCATTATGTTGAGAATCACTGTACATCGCGATTGGCTCTATCAAACGTATTAGACGTCGCTTCACCTAATGACTAACATGGGAATCTTGCTTGAAACAAAACCCTTATCGCTTCAAGCTTACGCTCCTAATAGACGTAAAGATGTGAGGATGAGGGGAGAGGGGGGTAGCAAGTGTTGATACCTAATTTTGGGCCAACTTGAGGCCTAACCCAAATAAAGGTCCCTATAGGTCCTTAATTTTAATCATATGAATCATACCAATAATATGCATATGATAAAACTAACATGAAATAATAAAGAAAATAACAATTAAAAACACCATAACTAATATTAAAACTAAGGACTTGCATAAAAATGAAATAAGTTAATATGGATAATTATTTAAAAAATTCCAAAAAAAAAAAGAAGACTATTAAAAAAATATATAAATAAATAAATAAATGCAACTAAAAAGAATCAAAGCCAAATCCACTTAATGACAGACGTGGGTTAAATCCATTTTAAGGCTGTACGGGTCGTGTTTGCAGGTTAGACTCTACGGTTCATAATTTGCGTCATGCACCAAGCTTGATGCAGCAGCTATAAGGGCTTCTTGATGTTGCCTCCAGTGGCTTTTTTAAGTGGTAATCAACACATTTGTGAGCTTATGATTGGCAAAAATCAGTTTAGTGAAGGCAGCATCTAGTTTTGGTGATTGTTCAGGTGGTTTTTGAAAATGGGTGATGGTGGTGGCATTTAGGTGTCACGATGGCAATTACTTAGTAATATAAGGTTAGTTCTTGGAGTTTTAGGACATGAGAAACATGTTAGAGGTATTGTTTTTAGACGGGGATGTCGTTTGGATGGTGTTTCGAACTAATGCCATGGTGGTGGTTAAAGCTTGTGTTGCATGTTGGTTTAAGGGTCGTAGTGGCTTACAGAAGTGGTTGGGTTTGATTGTTGGAGTAGTAGTGGTTTATGTAGGGTGGTTAATTTGTGTAGTGTTGTTTGTAGAGGAAGTAAAGGCTTTAGAGAGAGTGTACAGGGATGGTGTATGTGTGTAATGCTTCGGTGAAGATTGGTTGTTCTTAATGTTTCCAAAACCTTATTATTTATAAAAATCCCATTTGTATCAACTTTAGAGCTTTAGATCATGTTCAAAAGATTTGGCCATCCATGGATAATTCTTAAGCTTTGCAAAAAATTTACATACCTATCCCCTAAATGAATCAAACTTGTGAGTTTACCTTTACACATACCCTTTCCAACACAACTATTGTTATTTCCTCAACACAGTATGCATTTAACTTGTAATTAAGTTTTTAAATCTAGACCTAACTTTAATTTTATCCTTCAAATCCAAGCCTAATCTCCTTAAGCTTGTTTTAATATGACCTTAACACATTTAAATTATACAAAATATACATGCAAAGGATTTTCCAATATAAATTTAATAAATTTTGAGTCTTATCTTTTATTTGCCCAGTTAAAATTTTTTAAATTCAAATCTTAGATTGAACAAAAATCCACTTTGATGGATCCAAAATTTTACTGAACATTTCTCAAAAAAATATTTTTTTAATGAAAGCTTAATTTTTCAAAGATTCGAAATTTATCAAATTGCATGTACATTTTTGTTATTACTTGATTCGACCTTAATCGATTCACCAATTTGACCAAGATACACTTTGACACTTTTTTTTTATTTTTCAAAATTTTGGTACTTATTTTATTTTTCAAATTTTTTGGATTTGCTATGTTTTTTCAATTTTTTTTTAGATTTTTCATAAACCTAACCTAAAATAAAAATAAAAGGGTAGTAAAATAGTCAGTAGACTTAAGCTTTTATTTATTTTGATTCAAAATGTGTGAAACCAAACAAGAAGTAGCATGTAAGCACAAGTATGGCATATTTATCATACAACATATAACGTGTTTATATAATATTGGAATTTTTTTCCCTGTTCAATTAATTGAGGTAGGACATAAAAGCTAAACTAGAGAAGCAATTGATAGCAAGCTTTGGAGCAAAACTGTGGAAGTAGCACTTGGAGAATATTACTATATTGTGTAATGTCAAGTTCTAAGTGTAAATACAAGAACTTAGTTGGAAGACGATATATAATTATGTAAATATGTTTCAATATTATGAGCTTAAGTTACTTTTATGAGGTTTCGTTGCAATTTTCGTGTTGCTACATAATTAAGTTAGTTGCTTCAATGTGAAAGGAGAAAAAAACTTAGAGCCAACGTAACAATCATCTTTAAAGCATCAAGGGTCTTGGAATAGGCTAAGTAGATGCCCAGAGAGGCAATGCATTACACGAATAGTTATCTTTAGAAAAATCCCTTTCTATTTTTCTTTTGCTACAAAAGCTATTGAATAAAATTGAAAATAAAACAAATCAAATCATTATAATATGTTTGGTTTACAAAATGAAATAATATAGGAATATAAATGTGATTCCTATAGATAGATTGGAGAAATAATAATTATTTCTTATAATTCGTTTAGAGCGTGCTTGGTTGTGAAATTGATTAAGTTAGGAATATAATTACAATGCATAAGGAATTGAACAGATAAGTAATAGCTATCCCTTTCTTTTTTTTTGAAGTCTCTTAAATGGTTACACAAATATGCTAAAGAAAAAGTAAAGAATAACTATTTCCTTAATCTTATAAAGAAATAAATTTTTCTTTTTTCACAGCAATAACAATTGTGTAAGAAAACAATTTTGCCAGCCAAATGTAGAAATACATTTATAAATGAGAGCGATTTTGTTCTACCATTGTGAAGTAAACCATATGTTTGATTAACTTTATAATAGTGGAATGTAATAACAGGTTGGTATAATAGCTATTCCATAAAATTTCTATTGCTATGAAATGGGTAATTTAATTGCAATGTTTTCACTAAACCAAGAGAATGGCTATTTAAAAAAAAAAAAATTTCTAGCATGTCTCCGTATTTATTAAATATTTTTCCAACATATTCTCATTAGGTTTTTTGTAAGTTTTAAAACCTGATCCAGAACTCTCTAGGATTTTGAATACTTTCTAGAACTTGTCCCAAAAACCTAAGGCGTATCAAGTTCCTTATTATCAATCATTCAATGGCATCCTTATGTAGCTATTTTGGTTTTATATTTTAGAAAATAAGCAAAATTCATTTAACTATTCATATTACTTGAAGGTATAATTGTCTATTATTTTAACTTTTTATTCTCCGTAAGAGGGAATAAAAAATTCTATTTTACAAAAGGAACAACTATTCCCTATATAGATGGAATGGGAAAATTATTTATTGATATTTTCATATAGACAAGTAATAATAAGTATTTCAAGAGTAGTTTCTATTCTTAATCTAAATTTATTGCCTCTAAATAATCAAGCCAGAAAATTACAATTAATATTGTTAAATCCGGACCAAAATGTTGATCTGAGAGTAAGAAGGGGTCAAAGGTCGGGAGAGTTAATTGAAGTCAAACTCTAATTAAATCAATGTAAAAAAATATTATAATATAATTTATATTTATTTATAAAATAATAAAAATTATTTATATAATTGAGAATTAAAACTTGAGAGTTTTTTATAGGTTTTTTTATATTTTTTTTATCTATATTTATTTTTTTAATAAATTAGTGTATTTTTTATAAAATATAAAATAATAATATATTTTAATTAAAAAAATCCAATAAGTTTTTATAATCAAGTCATTAGTTTAAACTAAAATTACCATTAATAAGGCTCAAATGTATGATTGGAATCAATTTTACAAAGGATCATGCGGATGTAGCAACACCGGTTATAATTGCACGGGCATAACTTTAATTCCTATTACAATAATATATATAAATGCGGTTAAAAATACGAAAAAAACTTTAATTGCTGTTTTACCTCGACCTGTGGAGGCATTAAACTCAATTCGCCATACACTATTCATCTTTCTTCTTACAGGAGAACGAATACATCTCTCTCTCTCTCTCTCTCCGCGCCTCCACGACCAAGATCGAACTTAGGTATATGCCTTAAATCCTATTCAAACTATTAATCAAATCAAGCTCTCCCTCTCTTACCTTTCCTCGAGTTGCTTTTATTTTCGGTGCATAAACCCTAGCTTCCATTACTGGTTTCTGTAATTATTTTCATCTTCTTCATGACTCGAACGGGCCGTAGTTTAGAGGAACTTAAATTACTATCGGCGGAATAAATCCTAGTTCTACCGTCGTTTAATTTATTTTATATAGGGTTTTTTGTTTTTACTGATTCTAGCCGCTTCTCCATTCAGTTTATTGGTTTAGATTATAATGTAATGTGGATTTTAAGTTTTCTTGTTTCGCGTATTCCTGTTATGATATCTAAGTTATTCTGGGTTTGGCTATATTTTACGCTGCTTAATAAGAGTGAATTGAAGTTGTGCTGTTGTCCAGAATAGTGTGTAGGTTGTTTGATTTTTATTCTTATATCTAATGCTGGTAAATGTGATATGACATGCCTGTATAGTAGATAAGATATGGCTATGATGGAGCACAACGATTAAAAATAGGATCTGTATGACCGACCGGGCATGGTGGGGTTACAACTTGAGCAGTCACTGTAGTTTTATTTTATCTCTGGTGTTTTTGTTTCTGCTTTTTTTTTTAATTAAATTTTTTTAAGGTTTTGTTAAAGTACAACGTTTGTTTTTGCTGGATATAATGCTGTCAATCAAATGTGAATGTGCTAACAAGTAACAACTAGTTAGATATACTGGATTGGGTTGTAGTTGCTTGTTGCTGATTGTGGTGGTTCGCATCCATTTCATAAAGAAACTAAGGAATGAGGAGAAGGCAATCCATTTTCTTGTTTTGCATGGAGTACTTTCATTTCATTGAAAATCGTTTTGATTTGCCACTGTATCTTCTGTTGTAAATGGTCTGAAAATTTTTCCAAACCATGGCCTGGATTGTGTTTTCATCTGCCGTTCTCTGGTTAACTATGAGTTATGCGATTCATTTATTGCCTTTTTATTTTTTCCTGTTCTAATTTGTCATTAGTTGTTAAGTTTTTGTGTCATTTGTGATGTTTCGTCCTGACTGATACAATTAGAGATTGGAGTTCTCCATGCTGAAATTTTTCTCCATTTATTTAATTTTAGTTTGAAACACTATGTTCAACGAGCTAGTTCTCAGCTTTCTCCCTTCTCTTATCACATCATTTTTTAGAAAGTGCAGATTTTTTTGTTTAAGCTAGTTGATTATAGGTTTTTACCTAGGTTTCTGCCTTTTGAGGAATAGCTTGGAAAAACTATGATTACCCAAAAAATAGCTTGGGAAAACTTTGGGAATTATCCTTGTTTTGCTTTTGCTGATTTGTCTTTCCTCTTGCTTCAGTTTTAAAAATAGCTTGGAGAAACTACAATTACCCAAAAAAATAGCTTGGAAAAACTTTGGAAATTATCCTTGTTTTGCTTTTGCTGATTTGTCTTTTCTCTTGCTTTAGTTTTAAATTGGAGTTTTGATGCTGGGCTTGCTCTAGAGATTGCAATCAAGAATGTTTGGTTCCACCAATCGTAAGCATTTTGTTTTACGTCTGATTCCTTTTCTAAATTGAAATATGAAAATATAACATTCCATTATTTTAATTTATTTAATAATGGAATGTCTGTCTTGGCCTTTCGTAATGACTGTGGTAGCTGAAAATTATAATGCAGCTTTTGGGCAGTCGGCCAGCAGCCCTTTTGGTTCACAGTCTGTATTTGGGCAGACCAGTAATGCAAGCAATAATCCTTTTGCACCCAAACCTTTTGGTAGCACAAGTCCTTTTGGCTCACAATCAGGGGGGTCCATATTTGGAGGAACCTCAACTGGTGTTTTTGGAGCGACTCAATCTTCTTCACCCTTTTCCTCTACACCAGCCTTTGGTGCTTCATCATCTCCAGCTTTTGGTAGCTCTACACCTGCTTTTGGAGCAACTTCCACACCCGCTTTTGGGAGCTCTTCATCAGCTTTTGGTGGTAAGTAAGGCCTTATGGTTTCTCTTCTTCCTTCAAGATTAATAGATTAATTTATGCATAATTGCTGTCTGCTAGTAGTACAAGTTCCTACCTCCTGAGTGCAATAAAAGTGGTATATGTTCCAGCTACCATGAGTGTTTTAAGAGGAACATGGCTACAATATATGCCTGTTTGAGTAAGTAATAATTTCAGTTTTTGAAACTAGTATGAGGAGTATAGGAACATGCTCTAGAGCTATGTAACCTGGACACACTGTTCACCCTTACCATACTGGCATGACGCAGCATGACGAATGTGAGGGTACAAGATCTGGTTTGACCCATAAAAGTACAAGGGACACGTTGGTGGCAACATGTGGATTGTCAATGATGTGGGACAGTAGGGTGGATGTTTGCTTGGAACGTGGGAAGTTGCTGATCTGGCACGCTGGCCTGAATAGGTAATAAGGAGATAGGCTGGGCTGGTTCTATTTTTGTGAGTTAGGGTTAGGATTGAGATGCTAGAATTAGGGTTTCTAGAAACTAGGTTATTAGGGATTTGGGCCTAGGCAGTATGCTAGCTGTATAAAAGCAAGGCAAATCCGAAGCATTTTAAGTAGAATGGCTAGTGGGCTTTTACTGCCTTCTAGTATTGAGCTTTTTTATTAGAGTTTGTACTAACATTTATAAACATAGAACACTTTATGTTATAGCCAGTTACAATGCGGAACACTTATAGGATCTCCTCAACTACCTCGGGAAGGTTCTCTGGGAGTAGGAAATTGAGAATTAAATAAGTGTAAGATATTGCTGGTTGACTGGTGTTGTATGTGCAACTCCATGAATATAGTGTTGTGCCCCTTCATTGTAATTTTCCTACAGCCTCTGGTGCTTTCCCTAGAGGAAATTTGCTATTGCCTGGAGGTGGAACCACAGCATTAAGCTGTCTTGCAGCTGATTTGAGAAAAAGCCAGAGGAGAGTCAATTCTGATATGCAGTTCTTGTCTTTTGAGTCGTTCAACCTCAGAGGAACCTGAACTTAGTAAGATTCTTAGATGTTTCTCCTCTTGTTGCATCAATGGATGTCCTGTCTGTTTGTTGCTGACTTAGGTTTCCTAGTGTCCCTTTTAGGGTAGAGAAGAGAAAATAATTGACTTTGTTTGAGACCTGGCCCTTGCTTATGCCTCTGTTATTCAACAACTTTACCACTACCTCTAGTATACGTGAGTTAATGCATTACTTTATGATACATAAAACATGTTAAGTCTCATTTGGAATAGCAGAAATATTTACTTGAAATTTACAGGTAAAAATCAGCTCAATTATTGAGTTGTTGCCAGTAATTTCCTTTTTTTTTTGCATTAATTTCTAACAATAACATTCTTATTTTATGTAATTTCTGTATATAGTTTATAACACATTATATCCTGAACCAACTTCTTATTGCTGAAGAATCAATGCCAGAGGTTTTTTAAAAGTAATATGGAGCTATATCTGGGATCGTTTCATTCTCTTTGATCCTTCAATTTGTGGCTGAAAGAAAAGCTTAGCATGATCACTTTCTTAGCAGGAAAATTTGTTGGAAAACATGGATTTGTTTGAGCTACTGGCTTGCCTGTATTGTGGAATTGTTGCTTCGGATCAAAACTGTTGTATGTCTGAGGTTGAGTTTTCTCCTCAAATCTTTTTGGTTCACACAAATTTTGTTAGTCATGGGGATAGCCTGTTTTGTCAGGGGTACTGGTTACATTTACTTTTTGCCTCTATAAGCTGTTTCTTTAATAACGTTGGATTAATATTTATTGTTGTGAATGATTTCTTGTTAACATTCTCTGATATTCCACTAGGGTCTTCTGGTTTTGGTCAAAAGCCTGCTTTTGGAGGTTTTGTTTCCACTCCTACTCAAACGAGTCCCTTTGGAAGTACAAGTCAGCCATCACAGCCAGCATTTGGAAGTGGTCTCTTTGGTTCCTCCACACCATTTGGTGCATCATCTCAGCCTGCTTTTGGTGCTACTTCTTCTCCAGCCTTTGGAGCTACCAGCACACCAGCCTTTGGGGCTACCAGCACACCAGCCTTTGGAGCTACAAGTACACCAGCATTTGGAGCAACTAGCACACCTGCTTTTGGTTCGACCGTGAATTCTGCTTTTGGGAACACAGGTACTGCATTTGGTGCATCAAGTTCCCCTTTGTTTGGCTCTGGAGGTGCATTTGGGGCTTCCAGCAGCCCTGTTTTTGGATCTTCAAGTGCCCCTGCTTTTGGAGCATCAAGCGCTCCTGCTTTTGGGGTATCAAGCGCTCCAGCTTTTGGGGGTTCAAGCACTCCAGCATTTGGAGCTTCTAGTAGCCCAACATTCAGTTTTGGTTCATCTCCAGCTTTTGGGCAATCAACATCTGCATTTGGCAGCACTCCTTTTGGTGCTGCATCGTCTCCTTTTGGAGCACAGGCCACAACCCCAACTTTTGGCAGTTCCGGATTTGGGCAGTCAGCTTTTGGGGGTCAGAGAGGAGGAAGTAGAGTTGCTACTTACACTCCAACTGCTGAGGCAGATGGAGGAAGTGGTACTCAACCAGCTGGAAAGTTGGAGTCCATATCTGCGATGCCTGTTTACAAAGACAAGAGCCATGAGGAGCTTCGTTGGGAGGACTATCAGCTGGGAGACAAAGGTATAATTTTATTTCTTCTGTCTGGAAAATTTCTTCATTTTCTCGGTTTCTGCTAATTAGACACATAATGTAAAAACAATTTCAGGTGGACCAAGTCCTGCTGGTCATTATGGAGCACCATCTCTTACTCCTTCACCTTCATTTGCGCAGTCATCTCCATTTTCGGCAACAACGGCTTCCAATCCATTTTCCTCTACAACAGCTGTGAACCCGTTTTCCTCCACCACAGCTTCCAATCCATTTTCCTCCAGCCCAGCTTCTAATCCATTTGCTCCGAAACCTTTTGGTAGCACCGGTTTTGGATCGTCAACAGGTCCTTCTCTATTTGGGGCTTCTAGTTCATCAGCAACAACTTCAGTGTTTGGATCAGCAACCCCGGCATTTGGGCAGAGTTCATCGTCATCAATCTTTTCTTCATCAGGCACATCTGCATTTGGGTCATCCCCATCTCTTTTCAGTTCTCCAACTCTTGGAAGCTCTGCATTTGGTTCTGGTTTTACAACTCAGTCCACACCATTGTTCTCATCTACTACACCTTCATTTGGGCAGACAGGTTCTGCTTTTGGACAAACCGCTTCTGCTTTTGGTCAGACTACTGCTCCCTTCGGTCAAACTACTGCCCCTGCCTTTGGCCAAACTAACCTCTTTAGTACACCATCTAGTGGGTTTGGTGGAAGTTTATTCTCAAGCACACCATCCATGCTTCCGTCTTCAACCCCAGCTGCGTTTAGCCAATCAACTGTAAGTCTTTTCTTAGATGAAAAAAAATTGCATCTTCTTTAGGTAATTAAGATTTTTACATTTTTTACTTGCACCAAAAAAGATGCATATGTTGCTTAATGAAAATTAATAGAATGAAGCATCTTTTGATTTCGGCATAAATGGCATCCTTTATTGAAGCCATCTATATTGATTGACCAGATTCTTAGCTTCATAGGTTAGATCTCACATTGTATGTTACTGGTGATGGTCAGGTGCATGCAGGCAGATAGTTTCCAGATGTCCTGATGTTCAAATTGCAATTTGTGCTTCTGATAATTAAAGAAGATATATACATTATATAACACAATTGATGAAATGTATTAAAATAAGCTTAATATAGATTACACAACAAAAGCTTAATACAAACTCGCCATGCATAACCCATCTTCTCTTCCCCCCTTCGTAAGGGAAATTTTAGTTATTTTTACATTTGATTCCAAGCAGACAATGGCAGGCTATTCTAGGGGTTGATCCTTCGTTGAAGCTAATTGAGGTGAAATTTATATGATATCAATGATGGTGATAAGTGGTGCTGTTTATGCATGTCTCTTCCAAACGTTCTTGCACATACTGTTTCTTCTCTCATTTCTTTTGCATGACTAAATCTTTTTCCTTTTCTTCTTCTTCTTCCCTTTTCTTTTTTCCTTTTCTTTTTTTTTTTTTTAATTTTTCTCTTTGTCGGATATGCAGCCCTCTTTTTCTACCCCATTTCAACCATCTCAGCCTGCCCAGACTGGCGGTGCATTTGGCTTTGGAAACTTAGGTCAGATGCAAGCAGGTAATTGTATGCTTTAACCATTCTATAGTAAAGGAATCACCAGACCATGCTCCTAATTTTCTGCTATGGCTTTCTCAGCTGGTTCAAGTGGCTTTCTGGGAACACAGAATATCTTTGGTCAGAGCAACCTTGGACAGACGTATGGTTTATTATTTCTTTCATATAATATGCATAAAAACATGCATATGAAGATTTATGTCCTCGGTGGCAACTAAATGTGCTACAGCCTAATGATTTCATTTTTTTAACTTTAATGTTCCTGAATTTGCTTTTTATTAATAAAAAACTCCGATAATCTAGAAAGAGTTATTGATTATGGGAGTTATATCATTTCAGGTTTTCAAACCTGAGCTCAGCAATTGCACAGCCGGCACCCGCTACCAATCCATTTGGGAATCTTCCGGCCATGCCTCAGATGTCAATTGGCCGAGCTGGAAATGGTTCTTCTATTCAATATGGAATTTCAAGCATGCCTGTATTATTCCATCTCTTTCTGATATTTTGGATCAAAGATTCGATTAAAGATGTTTTAGTATGATTATTTAAAATGAAATCCTGCATCTGCTGGGATGTTGCTAAATTGCCATGCTTCTTTCCCCTTGCTTATCCTCTGCTGTTTTTGCTTTAGGTTGTGGATAAACCTGCTCCTGTGAGAATATCGTCACTATTGACTGCTAGACATCTGTCCCAAAGGCGGATTAGGCTGCCCGCGAGGAAATACCATCCTAAGAGTGATGGGCCAAAAGTACGTTGTTGTCTAAGATGTCATGGTGCATCAAATTATATCTCTCTTGTTTGCTTGCTGCTTACACATAATGTTTTCTTCATATCCTTTTTCATCTATTGCCTCTTTTGATGATTACAAATGTTGCCTTTTGCAGGTTCCCTTTTTCAGTGATGATGAAGAAACGCCAAGCACACCAAAGGCTGATGCTCTGTTTATTCCTAGAGAAAATCCAAGAGCCCTTGTTATTCGTCCTTCCGAATATTGGCCTCAGAGAACTAGTGCAGAGAAACCTTCACCGATGAAGGAAACAATCACAAATGGAAATGGTAGAGTCCTTTCTACTTTCTATTTTTCCCTCTTTTCTCTCCAGCTATAATATCAGGGAAGTAATAGAAATTGTGGTTAGTCACTGGATATCTGATCTGCGAGTGCTCTCCGTCTCTTTCATAAATATATATGTATAACATATAGTTATCTTTTATTCAGTGGCATCCTTTTGGTTGATGCTGCTCTAGGCCGGGTCAATTCTTACATGCAAATTGATTTTTTTTTTTTTTTTTTTTTGCATAAAAATGGCTTTTTTACTTTGTTTTTAAAGTTGGGCTCACTCATTACCGGGACCATCTCTTAAACTTCTGGGCAGAGTTTCCTCATCTCATATATTGCCTTTTTTCTGAGACTACCTTGATTCAGGGCATCCTTTTGGTTGATGCTGCTCTAGGCCGGGTCAATTCTTACATGCAAATTGATTTTTTTTTGCATAAAAATGGCTTTTTTTACTTTGTTTTTAAAGTTGGGCTCACTCATTACCGGGACCATCTCTTAAACTTCTGGGCAGAGTTTCCTCATCTCATATATTGCCTTTTTTCTGAGACTACCTTGGTTCAGGATCATGCTTTTATCTTAACTGTAAGAACAGTTTCAGTTGTATGCCAAGCCTCCAAAAAAGAAGAATCCTCACAGAATGGTCTAGAAAGTGCAAATGGATAGACTTAAATAACTGAACTGCTGCCCTTACAAATCTCCTTGGTCGTTCTCTTTTTTGGTTATTTTATATGATCTTATTCTAGAATTGATTTCTCAGAGTGATGGTGGTGCACACCAGTCATCCAATGTTCTCTTTTCTCCTTCTGCCAATCTGTAGTGGCTGTCGTGCACTTTGATTATTACTTGGTTTAGATATATGCAACATGATTTTGCTTAGATTCATAATGGTTCAGAATTATGCCAGTCAATGCCCAAATGGTTCGTACCACATTATAAACTAGATGATACAAAAAATTGTCCTGTTTCTTCAAAAAAAATGAATAAATTTGGAAAAAAAAACAGAAAAGAAATCACCAACCATATCCTCTCTGTTTGTTAGTGTGTAACTGTTAGTCAAAGATTTTCCAGTGTATTGGTTCTTGTATATACTAATATTTACTAATTATATTTGTATAGACGTGCTTTGTTCATATTATTTAACTATAAAGTGGTAAATACTAAAGTCTTGGACATTGTTGATGATGCTCATGGGTATCTTTTGTGATAGTAAGCATAACGGCAATCTATGGAAAATAATAAAACCAATCTGTGGAAAGATATCCCAAATTAAATTAGTAAAGTTTAGTGTAATTTTCATTTCATGGGTACTTGGAATTTACTGCATCCAAAGGACAGCTCCAAAATAAGTATTCTAGCAAGGCTCTATATAGATAATAAGAGAGAAACAAATTTGACTAAATTGATGAATAATTGTCAATACCGTTCTTGGCAGATGACATGCCGGTGTTCGTATACATTTAACATGTGCCCGTCACTTATGTTCATTGATCCTGTGATACTTGGATTTAGAACAATCATATGCCTGTTTCTAGTGATTTTATCTTTTTCCACTAGTCTCTGTTCAGCGAGCAGGTCATTTGTATTGTAGTAATTCTTCAAGATACTATGTATATTCGGTTTAGTCATATATGTATTGTTAAGATGAATGGGGAAACAGCAAGGTCGACCCTGTATGGTTGAGAGTTTCCTTATATTTTTTCAGAGATATAAAATGGTGTATGTGTGTGTGTGTGTATCTTTTAATTGCAAGTTAATTAGCAGAGTGAAATATGGATAACAACCTGATTTGCCACCTTGAGTGCTGATAATTATTTTCACTTCATAGAAAGTAGAGCTGGTCCTTCGGAGGAGCCAAATCATGTGAAGGTTAGCCAGAAGTCAAATGGCATTCCTGAAAATCATTCTTTACCGAATGGTGGATCCTATAAGACGCTCAATGGGAATAGAGCTGGTGAAGCTGCGATTGCCTATGAACATGGGGCTGATATTGAAGCATTAATGCCAAAGCTTCATCAATCTGACTATTACACAGAGCCTCGAATCCAAGAACTAGCAGCCAAGGAAAGAGCTGAACCAGGGTTTTGTTCCCGTGTCAAGGACTTTGTGGTTGGACGGCATGGTTGTGGAAGTATTAAGTTAATGGGCCAGACAGATGTGCGGCGGCTTGATCTGGATTCCATCGTTCAGTTTAACAATAAGGAGGTGATTGTTTATATGGATGACAGCAAGAAGCCCCCAGTGGGACAAGGTCTTAATAAGGCAGCTGAGGTGACTCTTTTAAACATAAAATGCTTTGATAAGAAGACTGGACGACAATTTACAGAAGGTCCGAAGATCGAAAGGTACAAAGAGATGCTGAAGAAGAAGGCTGCTGACCAAGGTGCTGAGTTTGTGTCGTATGACGCAGAGAAAGGAGAGTGGAAGTTCCGGGTTGACCACTTCAGCAAGTACATGTTGCTGGATGAAGATGATTGGGATGATTCTGCTGCTGTCATTTGGTGACATCAGAGGGAGGGGAACTGCAGCCTCGAAAACGTTCTGTATGCTCCACTTTGGTTTTTGTCGTTAACTAGAAATCTCATGTGGATATGTATGTAGCCTATTGCCTTATTTTATGATATGTTTTCTTGAGAGAGGGTTTTTTTCTTTTTGTTGGGGGGGGGGGGGGG